>CAJGYO010000019.1:66891572-67081568 GCA_904845875.1 Miscanthus lutarioriparius
GATGATATAGTTAGGAACACCAAAACGGTAGATGATGTCAAGGAAAAACTTGACCGCCTCTTCTGAGTGAATGTTGGTGATAGGCTTCATTTCTATCCACTTGGTGAATTTGTCCATCGCCACGAGTAGGTGAGTGAAGCCGCCCGAGCCCTTTTTGAATGGTCCTACCATGTCGAGGCCCCAAACCATGAATGGCTAGGTGATAGGGATGGTTTGAAGCTCCTGTGTCGGCAAATGAGTTTGCCAAGCGTAAAACTGGCATCCCTCACACCTGCGGATGACCTTCACTGCATCTCATAGGGCAGTGGGCCTGTAAAAACCTTGGCAAAAGGCTTTTTCGACCAGCAACCTTGGGGCCGCGTGGTGTCCATAGATTCCGGCATGCACCTCGAGGAGGAGCTGTTTCCCTTGGTCGGTAGGGACACACTTCATGAGTACTCCCGACGGATTTCGTTTGTAAAGTTCATCACCGAACGTGACGAACGTCTTGGCGTGTTGAGCGATTTGTCATGCTTTAGTCTTTTATGGTGGGAGAATCTCTTCGAGGAGGTAGGCGAGTAGCGGCGCTCTCCAGTCGGTTCAATCAAGTGCCACCACAGCGACATCGGCGGGCGACATCGTCATAGAGGCACCGAGGTCGGATCCTGTGAGGTCCAGGTTGGTGTCGAAATGTGTCTGGATCGGATCTTCCAGGATGTGGGCAGATGGCTCGTGAAGGTCATTGATGAAGATCCCGTCTGGAGACAGAACCCGCTTGGCAGCCAATTTTGCGAGAAAATCGGCGGCATCGTTGTCCTTTCGGGGGACATGGTGCAGTTTAATCCCCTAGAATTTGTCCTCGAGCTTGCACACCTCCTAGTAGTGTGCTTGCCATGAGGGGGCTTTTGCAAGAGGACTCCATGACTTGGTCGACGACCAATTCTGAGTCACCGTGGACGCACAGCCGCATAGCGCCGAGCTCGATGGTGATGCGCAGTCCGTTGATGAGGGCCTCATATTCCGTGACGTTGTTTGAGGCCAAAAAATGGAGGCGAATCACGTAGCGAAGTCTGCTCCCATCTAAGGAGATTAGAACCACTCTAGCCCCGAGCCGGGCGCCATCACCGACCCATCGAAGTACATCATCCAGTACTCGTGGGTGACGTCTGGGGTCGGGAGCTGGGCCTCCGTCCATTCGACGATAAAGTCCATGAGAGCCTAAGACTTAATAGCGGTGCGGGGGATATACCTGATGTCATGACCCATTAGTTTGAGTGCCCACTTGGAGATCCGTCCTGTGGCGTCGCGGTTGCGGACGATTCTCCCAGTGAGAATGAAGTGACGACCGTGACTTCATGGTCGGTGAAGTAGTGCAGGAGCTTCCGGGTTGCCATCAACACGGCGTATAGAAGTTTCTACACCTAGGGGTACCAAACCTTGGCGTTGGTGAGTACCACTCCGATGAAGTATACGGGTCGCTGGACTTTCAGGTGGTGTCCTGGCTCCTCCCTTTCGACGACTAGGGCGGCGCTCACCACGTGGTTGCTTGCCGCAACATAGAGGAGGAGGGGTTCTCCCCATTCAGGAGCGACGAGGATTGGGGCTGACGTCAGTGACGCTTTGAGGCTCTCCAAAGCCTGTCGTGCTTCCTCAGTCCAGACAAACGCGTCCGTCTTTTTGAGAAGCTTGTAGAGAGACATCCCCCGCTCGCCTAACCAGGAGATGAACCGACTTAGGGTGGCCAAGCAGCCAGTGAGCCTTTGTACGCCCTTGACGTTGCGTATAGGACCCATGTTGGAGATGGCCGTGATTTTTTTGGGGTTGGCCTTGATTCCGCGTTCGGACATGATGTATCCAAGCATCTTCCCCTTTGGAACCCTGAAAACATATTTTTCGGGATTCAATTTGATGTTGAACCTTCGGAGGTTCACGAACATTGCGGCCAAGTTCGTGATTAGGTCGTAAGCTTGAGCCGTTTTGACCACTATGTCATCAACATAGACGACGATTGTTGGTTTTGGCCGCTCGACTTGGTCAGGCTGGTCGAGCGGGTCGATTTGGTCGGCGAAGCATTGCTGCATGCACCATTGATAGGTGGCGCCAGCGTTCTTCAAACCGAAAGGCATGGTTACGTAGCAGTATGAATCATACGAGGTGATGAATGAAGTCGCGAGCTGGTCGGACTCTTTCATCGTGATCTGATGGTAGCCTGAGTAGGCATCCAGAAAGGAGAGGATTTCACATCTTGAGGTGGAGTCGACTATCTGGTCTATGCGTGGCAAAGAAAAATGGTCCTTTGGACACGCCTTGTTGAGGCCAGTATAATCAACACGCATTCTCCATTTCCTGGTCTTCTTTCTAACAAGAACATGATTGGCCAACCAGTCAGAGTGGTATACTTCCCTGATGAATCCAGCCGCCAGGAGTTTGGCGATCTCCTCGCCTATGGCCCTACGCCTCTCATCATCAAAGCGACACAGTCATTGTTTGGCGGGCTTTGAGCCCAGGATGAGGCGTAATGCGTGCTCGGTGACCTCCCACGGTATGCCCAGCATGTCAGAAGGTTTCCATGCGAAGATATCGCGATTGGTGCATAGAAAATCGGTGAGCTCGCATTCCTATTTGGCCGAGAGCTAGGCCCGATCTACACCATCTTGGTTGGGTCGGTGGGGTTGATCCCCACCGCCTTAGTTTCCTCAAGCAAGTGGAAGGCAGTCAAGGAGGTTGGCTTGTTGTAGTCCGAGACTACTGGAGTCGACGATTGTCTGAGCTGAGGGAGCTCGGCTGAGTTGATGACGGTAGTGGCAAGCTCAAAATGCTCGCGGTTGCATGTGTAGGCGTGCGAAAAGGTGCTACCCATAGTGATGATGTCGTTCGGTCCTGGCATCTTTAGCTTGAGGTAGGTGTAGTTGGGGATCGCCATGAACTTGGCGTAGCATGGCTGCCCCAAAATGGCGTGGTAGGACCCCAGGAAGTCCACCACCTTGAAGGTGAGGACCTCCAAGCGGAAGTTGGCTCGGTCGCCAAATGTGACAGGCAGGTCGATCTGCCCGAGCGGGTATGCCTGCGTCCTTGGGATCACGCCATAGAAGGGAGAGCTCACTAGGCAGAGCTCCGACCGGGGGATGCGCATGGCGTCGAGGGTGTCGACATAGAGGATGTTGAGGCCGTTGCCTCCGTCCATCAGCACCTTGGTGAGGCGCTTCTTACGGACAATGGGGTCGACGATGAGAGGGTAGCGACCCAGTCTGGCGACATGGGAAGGATAGTTTCTCTGATAAAAAGTGATCGAAGATTCAGACCAGCTAAGGAAAGAGGGGACGGCCGTTTCGGCGACGCATGCCTCTCTGTAGCGCACTTTGTGCTGGCGCTTGAAGTAGATGGCATCGGATCCTCCAAAGATCATGAGGCATTCCTCGGGATTGAGGAAGCCATCCCCATCCTTGCCCGCCATGCCTCCTTTCTTAGCCGCTGCTTCCTTGCCCTTTCCTTCTTTTGGTCGACCGAGCCTATCGTAGAAAGCGCTTAAGGAGTTCGCAGTCCTTGTTGAGGTGCTTGACGGGGTAGGTGTGGTTGGTGCATGTGCTCTCCATGAGCTTGTCGAAGTGGTTAGGCTGGCCCTGCTGAGGCTGCTTGCCCGCATGATCGGCCACGGCGACCAAAGCGGAGTTGGCCGGTCGGCACTGATCCTTCTTGTTCTTTTTGCCCATTTGCATGGAGGGGCCCTCGTCTTGGTCCTCGTGCTTAGCCTTGCCCTTGTCCCGGCCTCCACTAAAGACTGCTCCGACCGCCTCCTCGCTGGAGGCGTGGTTCATGGCGACATCGAGCAGGTCACTAGTGGTATGGGGCTTTAAACAGCCAAGCTTATGGATCAAGGACTCGTAGGTTGTCCTGGAGAGGAATGCGCTGATGACGTCCGTGTCGACGATATCAGGAAGGGAGTTGCATTGTTTTGAGAACCTACAGATGTAATCCCATAGAGACTCGTTGGGCTCCTACTGGCAGCTCTTGAGGTGTCAGGAATTCCCAGGATGGACATACGTCCCCTGAAAATTCCCGATGAAGATCCTCTTGAGATCCGCCCAGTCGCGGATGCTGTCAGGCGGGAGGAATTCGAGCCATGCTTGAACATGTTCCCCCACGTAGATGGGGAGGTATTGAATGATGAAGTAGTCATCATCCACTCCTCCGGCTCAGCAGGTGAGCCGAAAGTCTTTGAGCCATATACCGGGATTTGTTTCCCCGATGTATTTGTAGATGTTGGTGGGCGGTCGGAAGCATTGTGGGAACGACGCTTTCTTGATGCGATGGCCAAAGGCTCGTGGTCCCGGACCGTCTGGGCTGGGACTCTAGTCGTCTGAGTCGGCGACCATGCCTGGGGTGTGTTTCCCCACTCCCCTCGATGGTCCCATCGGGGTCCATCCCGCCTGCTCTCACTGCCCCTTGATGGACGTCATCATCACGCCGGGCCTGATGCTAGTTGTTGATGACACTGCGAGCGTCTTGGTTTGGCCTGAACTATTCGCGCATAGGTGGTCGGTGTGGAGCAGGTGCTGAGTCAGGCCGTGGTGCAGCTGCGGCCTCCTGTTCCACGCCCGGTGGCTGTAGTGGTGAGCAGATGGAGCGATTCGACTGGTGCGCCCCCATTTCCACGGTAGGGAAAGACACCATGAGCCGGTGTCACGATGCGGAGCTCTCCGCCTGCTGAACGGCGGTGGTTTCCACCAGCGCCCGGAGGTTCCGGTGGATCGCCTGCTCCTGGGGGTCGACAGGCTCGGGAAGGCCGCGCAGAAGCATTGCCGCAACGGTGATGTTCTGGTCAGCCCGAGTGAACTGTGGGGGATCGTTTCCTCCGTCCATGATGTTGCACTGGACCTAACGGGCACGACCCCGTGCATCGCTCGTCGGGTTACGCGCGTGTGGCGCAGCGTGCTGCGCCGAGCGCACCAGCACTCCTGTCATGCCACCTTGTACTTCTCTATGTTGTCCACACTCCTGTCACGGTACAAGCGTCTATAGCATTGTTTCTTCTCCTTAATAGCCCTTTGGACTTTCTTGTTCCACCACCAAGTATCTTTAGCCTCGCTTCCACTTTCTTTGGTTACTCCACACACCTCTAAGGCCACCTTCCGAATGTTGGTTGCCATCTTCTCCCACATGTTGTTTATGTCCTCTTCTTCCTTCCAAGAGCCCTCTTTGATAACTCTTTTCCTGAATACCTCTTACGTCTCCCCTTTCAGTTTTCACCACTTTGTTCTTTCAATCTTAGCTTGTTTATCTCTACGGGCACGCACTTGAGAACGAAAGACTAACTAGAGTTGTTTTGTTGAATTTATTTGATTTGATTTTTGTATTTTTTTGGTAGCTAATGATATGTAAAAAGTCTGGTGTTAAGAGTATGGAGGATGTGTTTTGTTTTTCTGCCTTTCAGTGAAATTGGTGGGCTTTTTTTGTTTGTGTGTAAATGTATTTTCTAGCTTTGATGTGTGTGTGTGCGCGCTCGTGCATGCGTGTGTGTGTTTGTGTTTTCAGGCGCTGCTGCTGTTTCTTGGATGCTGGAGCAGTAGTAAACTGCAGTTGTTATTTTATTAAATGGTTTTGTTTGTTTTACTGGGAGTTGCATGCATAGATAACTGATTCGAGTGTTGCAGCTGCAGGATGTTATGTTTGGGTACTGCATGACGGTCATGTGGCCTATGGGCTGTATTTTGTTTGTTTGGAGCAAGCTATGACTTTGAGATTTCAATAGGCCACATACATGGTAGCTGGTTTGTGTGTAGATGTGTGCTAGCTTTGATGCACAGTGGGCACTACCGGACGACGGAGGAGAACTTCCAATAGTTCAAGAGCTTCCTCAAGGACAACTTGGTTGATCTAACCAATGTTAAGGTTGGCACATCGCACCCTGATCATTTGGAAAGTTAACTGAACATCTCTAAAGTTTTTTTTGTCTATTGATTTTTGTTTCATTATTGATATCTATTGATGTAAGGGACCAAAAGAGTAAGGAGGACGTGTAGTGTTGATGACTTGACGAGTTGATGTTTGTTTGGCTTTTGGTTTCAGGGTCAACTTCATTTTTTTTGGCATTTTTCTTTTTAGCTTTGTTGCCTTACTATTGACATGTTTCAGGCTTTTGTTTTTAACTTTACATTCATATATCTCTGTTTGTTTGAGGTTCATATTTTCAGTTTTGGACCAGTTCTCTTGTATTTGTTTGAGATGTGTCAAGTATGTTGATAATTGTAGTGACTATACTAGTGAACTTGTCTGGGATTGGCTGTATCTTTGACCATTTTGGTTTGCCTTAGCTTTGTTTTTTGAAATGTTAAAGTCAGATGCCCTTTTTAGGTGTACTATTGTGAGTTGACAGGTTCTTATGATTAAGGATATTTTTCTTTTGTTGTCACTATTCAGGTGGTTATCTCAATGTCTACTTCGCAGAGGAGATACCTCAAGCCCTGCTTTTTGAGATGGCGGATCAGATCTTTTCACTCACTAAGCTTATTAAATTTGGTAGCTTACTGGACTTCCAAGGTGTCGTTGTTTGGTTCTTTGTTGAAGTCAAAAAAAAAAAAAAACTGCAGATGTTTCCTGAAGATGAGCATGTCCTGAAGTCATGCTAGGTTTGTGCCTTTGAAAGTAAACCTCTTACTATTGTGCGATCTAAATTTTCTCCAAATTACATAACTATAACCTACTGATGCCACTGTCCCCAACTCTAACTTTTATATGAAAATGGCATCAAGAACCATTAGTTTTATGTACATTATGCTCTTTTGATAATGTTCACTCTTCACAACCAGTGTCTATTTTCGTTTTTTATGGCCCTATGATCTATGCAGCAGCATCTATGTTCACTGAGCTTATTAGATGTTTTTGCTAGCTACTCCGTATTGTTTTCTGGTTGACCAAATATTTTCTAGAAGAAATTGTATCTGATTTGAAGCTAATTGTTGACTTCTCAACCTTGTATTATATAGTTCACATTTTCAGGTGTAACATTGGATCCAGTTCATGCCACCATCATCACCAGCACAATTGTTGTTGTATTTTGTTTCACCACTCTGGTTGGTATCTTAATTAAAGAACCGAGCAATATGTGAATTCATGTCGTTTCCTAGTTACTAAAAATTATGTCTTAAAGCCATCATCTGACTTGAGAAAGCTGAAACTTGCCCATTGTTTCAGGTGTTTGGCTTCCAGACCAGGCCCCTCATTAGTGCCATATGCTCTCGCGTCAGTCGAGGGCGCTGTCCAGAGGCCATAGCACAGGCAGCAACTTCCTGAAAGATGACTTCGCCCTGCCATTTCTCTCGTCCGACGAAGGCGCGTCTAGCAGCAGTATCGTCTTGGAGCAAGCCAAGAGGAGCTTATCCATGCTGCTGGAGAGGCCTGTCCACATGGTTCACATCTACTGGAGGAAGTTCGATGACAGGTTCATGAGGCCAATCTTTGGTGGACCGCAGTCACATAGACTGCACATGCAGACTTCAGAAGCCAAGCTTATAGTTCGCTGCCCTTAGACTCAAAACCTGAACTGTCTGGCTTTGCTGTAGCATAGAACAGCTACTCTGTTCAGTATTCTATAATGTTCCTTTTGTTCCCTGCTATTGGATGTTGGGTTTGTAAAACCCGTTATTGGGTGTCTAATTTGTTAACGTTCAACTTGGCAGATTTGTCAATGCATTATCTGTCAGATTTCTTTTATGTGAGTTGTCATCTTTTGATTGGCCAAAAAAATCTGACAGATTTTGACAAAATAAATCTGTCAACGGATAGCTAGATAGACCCTTTTTTATGCTCATATATTCATCCTCAATCCATAAGTGTAGAGGTAGGTTGGTATGCCTGCAACACGGGCAAGTCGACCCATTTCCAAGCATGCTCTACTCCTTGATTTAGCCAACGGTTTGAAGCCGGTTGCTCCTAACTGGAAGAGGGTCCAAAGGGTACGAAACTTGTTGACCCACATCAACCTTGGGTCGCCTCGCTCGCGGCGTGCGCTCCTCCACCGCCTCTCTCCGTAGAGTCCGCGGTTTGGAAAATCTGGTTGGCTAGTACGTCGACACGGCAGGGGCAGCGTATGGCGCTAAGTACGGTGGTGGCACCGCCGCCGTTCAGAAGAATGGTGTGTACGAGAGCAAGAGCGACGGGAGCGGTACCCTTGTTTTGTTCTGCATCAAGTTCGACCCTGGGTGCCCCGCGGGGCCAGCATAGCTGAGGGGCAATTCGACCCTAGTCCACAAGTAAGAGCAACAGGATGGAGGGGCAGCAACAGGGGCGCTCCGATCCGCCCCGTTTGCAGGCTTATAGGTTGGTGTGAAATTTTTTGGTAACTTTGGTTATCAAATCATTGGTTTGGCAAAATTTTGAAAACCAACCAAGCAGACCCAATAACTTCATCTTTTTCTATTTCATTGTAAGAGGAGAAATTAAAAATAAGTCTTGCCATAATGCACGATGGAGCTGTGACAGGAACCGGGCCAAAACTCTAGCGGCCTAGAATCTCTTTTCCTGAATTTTTTTTATATAACTATCTATTTTCTTGGGGCCTTTGTTTGGATGTTATCATATTCATCTTAATCCATGTGTATGTGTGTTTGAATAGATTATGGTGAAATTTAGTTCAAGTTCTACTCTAATCTACCCAACACATACGGATTAATACGAATCCGACTATATCGCCCGTAATCCCCTTTGAAAGAACGAAATACAGCATAGATGAGGGGGCGTATCCACAAAATCTCGTCCCGTACCCGTAACCCGTCCTTACCAGGGGAGTGTCGCCAGCTTATTCGGCCACTCCCCACCTCTCTCCCTCCCTCCCTGCTCGCCACGCGCCGTACCAGCGCCGCGCGCCACATGGCTCCCGCGTTCACTAGCCTCCTCCCCGCCGCAACCTCCGCCGCCGCGACCGCCTCGCGGCTCCCCTCGGCCGCCGCCGGAGCGGCATCCGCCTTCGTGCGTCTCCCGCATCACCCGACGGGCTGGGCTGGGGCCTCCGTCGAGGCGCCGCGTACGGCGGCGCGCAGGCGGGCGCCCGGCGTCGCCTACGCCACCGCCGCCACCGACAAGAGCATCTACGACTACACCGTTAAGGTGCCCTGTTTTCTTCTGTTCTGTTGAGATTGAGATTTCCGCTTGCCATGGCCCCGTGATTTTTTTTGCCATAGCCTGCTGCGGTGGCTCCAATGGATGGCGTTGCGGTGTGACGTCCTGACATGCCTGAAATCGTTTGTGCGGTCGTAATGGAAGCACCGTCTGATTTAGACTGTTTTTGTCTTGCTGCTTGTTGCGCGCTGTTACTGTATCTGTATTTGGCATCGAGGTGGTGTTGTTGGGGTTGGTGGCCGGTGGGGGCGTTGCAACCATGTAATGATTAGTGTTTTAAGTGTTCCGTGGCCCTGACTGTTATGTTTGATAATCGGCTGAAACATCCATCATGTGGATGCTATTGAAGCGTTTACTAAATGTGTATGGCAACATTAGTATCACTATCAGGGTTGCAATGTGTTGCAAATCGTAGAATGTTTCATGGGATTATGTGTTCTAAGGAGTTGTTGAGGTAGGCGCAAATTTGTAACCGTGACCAATCCAATTTTACGATATACATGTTTTTTTAGGGTTGTTGAACTTGGCTGAAGTTGGCCAAATCAGGTTGACAGAGTCACAACCACTTTTGCAGATCAGGTCCTTCTAAGGGTAGGTTAAGTCAAAGGCGCAGAGTGTTGGTTGAGGTATCATTTTGGGGCGCTGTAGCACCTTCGTTTTTAGTAAATAGTGTTAACATGGACTAACTAGGCTCAAACGTTCGTCTCGCAATTTCCCACCAAACTGTGCAATTAGTTTTTCTTTTCGTCTACATTTAATGCTCCATGCACGGGCCGCAAACATTCGATGTGACAGGTACTGTAGCAACTTTTTGGAATTTGGGGTGGAACTAAACAAGGCGTGAATGATTCTCCATTCTTCTGACTTTTAAGGATGCAAAGTATACTGTGCTTGTTTTCCAACTACCATTCCACATAAATTATAAAATGGATTATAAAAATGGATATTGTCGTTTGTTGGCATGTAATGTTAACCAACTAGATGATTCGCTAAACTTTCACAGAACAAACCTCTTCTTTTCAGATGCGTGATTGTGATAGAATTAAGTTTGCATCTGAGTCATGCTTTAAGATGAAAGTGTTAAACCCACCATGGATATTGCTGTTCGATAATGTGTTCATTCATGTGCATATTTTCGATTGATTGATTCCAATTCCTCCTTTCAACTTTATTGGCAAATTTAAGGTGCATGCAAAGTTTGAAGGTGGGCATTTTAAAACATTGTTTTTAAGATGTATTAGGAAATTCTTGTAGTCCTAGACTTATTGAAGAAAAGCTTGTCCAACACCGGTTGAGATGGTTTGGACATGTCCAACGGAGACCTCCAGAGGCACCGGTGCGTAGTGGAATCCTAAGCCAGGATAGTAACGTGAAGAGAGGCAGAGGAAGACCGAAGTTGACTTGGGTAGAGGCAATAAAAGGAGACTTGAAAGGATGGAATATACCCAAAGACTTAGCCTTAGATAGGAGTGCTTGGAAAACAACTATTCACGTGCCTGAACCTTGATTGCTTCTGATGGGTTTCAACTCTAGCCTATCCCAACTTGTTTGGGACTTAAAGGCTTTGTTGTTGTTGTTGCTAGACTTATTGGACCAGTTAACCAGCTATATGCTAGTGAATGACTTAAAATAGCAGGGTGGTTAGTTGCAAAAATATCAGGCTGGGTCACAGTGAAAATAAGTAAAACAAAGAGAGCTTATTATGAGAAATTTCATGGGATACCATTTGTTTAGTGGTGAAATCTGAAGTTTGTGAATTTTAGGTTTCCCCAATGCTTTTCCTCCACATGTTGTAGTTTATTGGCATCTTACATACGAACACATGAAGAAATAACTTTAGTACTTTACCTTAATAAGATCGAATATGTATGCACTTGTACCTGAAAGAATTATTCACTTTTCAGGACATTGATGGAAAAGATGTTCCTCTTAAAAAGTTCAAGAATAAGGTGTTGTTGATTGTTAACGTTGCTTCTCAATGGTAATTCATTGAAAAATCTTTCACCAACCACATTCTATGGTAATTTATTTAGTATTTTCTGGCATTTAACTTGGCATTCATCTGTGAATCTCAGTGGGTTGACAACAGCAAATTACACTGAACTATCTCATATCTATGAGAAGTACAAGACTCAAGGTACGGCAATTTGCACTGAACAATGTTGTGTATACTTATCATTTTAGGAAATCTAAACTAGACATTATATTTCCAATTAAAAGAGTTGCCAAAATTTAAGTTGCTGTACCCTTTCAATTGTACGTTTGATCCTAATTATCTCATAAAACCACACAATCAAAACCAGCAGTTTAACTCTAATATACGCTGATGTTTCTTGTTTATGCCACTTTATGGGATCATTCAATTAGGCCTCCTGTTATTATGTAAGTGACCTTTTTGTTTGTCACATATATCCAGTACGCCTATTCTACTGGATCATCTCAATGCATTTGCTGATTGTCCTGATTTCTTGTCTGAGTGGGCATAGGTCTAGGAGTTTAAAGGTTTCTATTGCTTTTTGCAATATTTCTTTAGTCGTCATAAGTGAGTAGTTCTTGCTTAATATATCTGTGTGGGGGCAGACCCACATTGAGCCAAGCCAGGGCACATGCCCACACTCATATTTCTGTTTCAGTGGATGTTGGGCCTTATCTACGGTAGTTGTAAAAGCGCAGTAGTTACCAGACCCCTGCTTGATTTTTGGGCTGGTCTGCCCCTTAGTGTGTACAGCCATTCCAAATGTTGTCATTGTGAAGAGGATCCTCCCCTAATCTACAGTTAGTTCCAAAAGTCAACTTTAGAGTTTTGATGCACATTCTCCTCTCAGGTACATGAAAAGGAAATGTTGATGTTAGCATGAACCTTGACTTCTTGGGTTAATAGTAGATTTGGCATCCTGCATTGTGTTGTTTAATAGCTTATTTGACATGTAGGGTTTGAGATTCTGGCATTTCCTTGCAATCAATTTGGTGCACAAGAACCTGGATCAAATACTCAGATTAAGCAGTTTGCATGTACAAGATTCAAAGCTGAATTTCCTATTTTTGACAAGGTATGGTAATTGCAGGCAGCTCAGTCATCTGTTCCATAGTTTATCCTGCTTAACATTGTCTGACTTTACTAATAAAAATATTAGTGCATGATGTCTTTTGCTCTTCCTTCTACAATATCAGGTTGATGTCAATGGACCTAATACAGCTCCCATCTATAAATTTCTGAAGTCCAGTGCTGGAGGATTTTTGGGTGATCTAGTCAAGTGGAATTTTGAGAAGTTCTTAGTGGACAAGAATGGCAAAGTTATTGAGAGATATCCACCAACAACTTCACCATTCCAGATTGAGGTGCGTGATTACATCTCTATGTTACAAGTCACACCTTCTTTGTATATTCAGTCTATTTTTGGACTCTGTGTTATTCACTTATTCAAAATGAACATTTTCTTTTCCATATGGTTATAAGGGCTGATTGGTACTTAATTAGGTGATGGGCACTTAATTACATATGCCTATGCAGTGTCATCAATCATTCATTTCCCTATTAAGTAGTGATCTTGTGAGCATATCATGTGTCAATTAAGTGGAAGCATGTAATCATAATATCTATAACCTATGAAACATTTTTGAAGAATCATTTAAACTAAGAATTAAATCAATTTGTCCTCAACAGCTGATTTTTACATAGTAAATTTGAAATAAAAGATATAATAGAACAAAATAACAACCTGTGGACCCAATAATGGATTTGTGTACATCACGTTTAGGGATGATGACTTAGACGAGCATCTTTTGAAGTGTCATTCAACATTTTTTGCTCATAAAGTTGCTTTAGTGACCATCTTGAGGAATGGCATTTTAAATTTTTCTTGATGCTTGGTGCTTGGTACACCAATAGCACAGAAAGTACTTGATAGGTAGGCAACTAGGGTGCTTGGTGCATCCACCTGAAATTAACCTTGTCACACTTGGGCTATAAGGCTATAACAGAGAGCTTCATATGGAATTTCCATGTGGCTCTAATAGTTCGTGTTTGGCAGTGCTGACAAATAGAATGGGCCTATGGAAAGAATTTCTCAGTGCTCATTAAGTCGTGACAATACTAATACATGAGTCACCCATGCTCAAGCAGCCCTGAGCATGCCAACTGTGGCATTAAGATTGTTTGGCTAAGAACTTTAGTTTTACTGGGATATACTTTTACTGATGTTCTGGAGCTCGCTTTGTCAAAAGAAGCATCCAGTACTGGCTTTGGTATAAAATATTCTCAAGTTGCAGTAATGGATCGGTTTTTGACTTTCATCGTGTTTTGTGCTGTCATTTTGAAGTGGAAAGCCATATCCCATCAGTTCTTGTTCCATTTATCTTCCCATTGATTTGAGCAACAATTTTGCTTTCAACCTGTTTTTCCTGTCACATTTCAGTGCATTAAGACATCATTGCTTTGAAATCTTTTGGTTGGTTTTAGTTTTAAAATGCCCACTTTTGTGCTTCATGGAGTCGCACGTTCACCTGTCTTCTTGCGGTTATGATTTCTTAGGCCACTTGCTTAAGAAAGAAATCCAAACCCTTTGTGCTGACCTCCCTGCGGTTTTCGGTTTACATTACCATTCCACGTTGCTCACAGCCTCCTTGCTATGAATTTTCTTGCAGAAGGACATCCAGAAACTCCTTGCGGCATAAGTACTTCCAAGTCTTTCAGTTGAGTATCTGTATGACTGTATATAGGCCTCGTCTAGAAGCTAGAGTAATACGTAATTATATATGTTTTCTGTATTGTATTCTTTCTTGTAAAATAACTCATTCATTATCTATACGTGGTTATAGATGTAATATGAGACTATATTAGATTTGGACTATCAACTCCGAAGTTCATCTGTCCACTGCCCAATGGATTAGCTTATGGGGTGCACTGGCTGGGAGCATCCTGAATCCTTGACTTGGGTTCACCTGTAGTTTGGTGTAGTTGGTTTGTGTACCGAGTCCAGATGGATCCGTCTGGTGCTGTCTCCACGCATGCGTGCGGCATTGCTAGTTTATGCCGCTATTCTGTATGCTGTGTTTAGCCAGTTAGCAACACCCAATGTGATCTCTATCAATTAATTAGTGTCTGACCATTTCTGGTCTAATCCACGAGTTTCGTCGTAAACGATCGTGGATTATTTACTGCTGGCTGGTTTGGTGTGAGAGAAAAATACTGTTTCAGCTTATAATCCACGATCATATACGAGCAAGCGAACAGGCTGATCTCCACCAAAATCCAACTAGGCCTCTCCATCATGATATTGCCCAGTGCCCCACACCGACCTGACGCTTTTGCCGAGTTACTTGATGGCGTTCGCATGAAGGATTGGATTACGCCCTTTATTGATCATAATATTCTGGAGTGACAAGTAACCACAAAGGCCTGTTTAGGTTTGCTTGGATTTCATCCGAAAGTTATAAGAGTTTTGTATCTAAACCAAGGAATATCTATATGGTTCCTAAGGAATATCAGCTTATATATCCTAACACTTTTTTTTAGAAGGGGTGGAGAAGGGGCGGCAAAAGCTTTGCTGCGATTTATATTAGACGAAGAAAATAAAAATATAAGTGTCGTAGCTAAGGTCTTGTTCCAAGGTCTTGTTTGGAATGGGAGAATCATTCCAAGTTCCGTAGGATTAAGGACCAACACGTGTAGTGTGCCTGCCTTTAGTTAAGACATGTTCGCTTGAACTTATCAGCCGGCTTATCAGCTAGAATTTACAGTATTTTTCTCTCACAATAAATCAGCTTTCAGTCGGCTTTAATATCAGCCAAACAGGCCCTAGTCGTCAAAAGATAGAAAACAAATCTGGATAAGGTCAATGTGATCTCACCAGTAGTAGGCCATGATATCATGCTTTTGCAGTATTCACTAATCACCATTAGCTTTGACCTTAGAGAACGCCTGCCAGGGCTCACTCCCCCACCCTTTACTCCCTTATTTAGATGACCATCTACCCATGGCGTAGCCTTTCATCACCCTTACAATCCATAGCAATGCTTGAACAATCCAGACCTCATTGTAATTGTAATCCCCACAATGCCTCGATTATTCCTCACCCTAATTGCCATCGCCGTTGCTGTTGTCAGCTCAGTGGATTCACATGCCACTGACCGCACTGCTCTGCTCGCCTTCAAGTCCGACGTCCGGGGCAACCTCTCCGACTGGGGCAACCTCTCCGACTGGGACTCCCCTAAACTGTGCAACTGGACTGGTGTCACATGTGACTCGACAGAGCGTGTGGCACACTTCTTCTCCACAACTCCAACCTCAGTGGCATCATCTCCCCGGCGATCGGCAACCTCTCCGCTCTCAAGACGCTTGACCTCCGATTCAACCAGCTCTCCGGCATCATCCCGCCGGAGCTCGGCATGCTGTCCTAGCTCCTGGTACTGAGACTTGGCCACAACAGTCTCACCGGTAGCATCCCAGAGGCTGTCGCTTGCAACTGCACCTCCTTGACCTCCATTTCCTTGAACAGCAACTCCCTCCTTGACCTCCATTTCCTTGAACAGCAACTCCCTCCTTGACCTCCATTTCCTTGAACAGCAACTCCCTCACCGGTGAGATCCCTTTCTCTGCACGTGCCGGCTTCCGCGCCTGCAGCACCTCAGCCTCTACGCAAACAGGCTCGAAGGCAGCATCCCTTTGTCCATGTCCAACTTCACCAGCCTTAGTTGGGTGCTTCTGCAGTACAATTCCCTTGGCGGTGTGCTGCCATCCCAAATGTTCGACAAGATGCCGTTCCTCCAGTATCTCTACCTGTCCGGCAACAGATCCTCAAGTGACGGCGGTAACACCAACCTTGAGCCTTTCCTTGCCTCTCTAGTGAACTGCACCGGATTGCAGGGGCTTGGAGTGGAGTCGAACGGCCTCGGAGGCGAGATCCCGGCGATCATCGGTCAGCCAATCTCTCCAAGCTCTACCTGGAAGACAACAAGATCACCGGTGCAATTCCTCACACCATCGGAAATCTCCACTCGCTGACAGATTTGGAGCTACAATATAACATGTTGGAGGGGCCAATCCCCACTGAGGTGTTCCATCCACGTCGGCTTACACAGATAATCCTCTCAAATAACCAGATCAATGGTGAAATACCCAAATCCATCGGCTTAGCTCGACAACTAGTTACCATCGACATATCGAATAACAGTCTTCGAGGCGAAATACCAGAGATCTTATCGAACCTCACTATGTTGGAGAACCTTCTTCTTGACAATAACCAGCTCTCAGGTGCCATACCACCTGGTCTTAGCTGCCAACTGATCCTGGACCTTTCTCACAACAAACTTACAGGCCAGATTCCTACTGGCGTACCTAGGCTTATTAGTAGCTTCCAGATGTACCTTAACCTCTCTAACAATCTCCTAGAGGGCCCCCTAACATTGGAATTTGGCAATATGGAGATGATCCAAGCTCTTGACTTGTTGGGAAACAAACTCTCTGGGGGCCTTCCATCTTCCATAGGCGCTTTGAAAAACCTCCATTTCCTTGATGTTTCTTTCAACAGCCTTACCGGCATGATTCCTCAGTCTCTGCAAGGGTTGCCGCTCCGGTTTGCCAACTTCTCACACAACAACTTCACCGGCGAGGTGTGCAATGGAGGTCATTTGTAAACCTCACCGACGACTCATTTCTCGGCAATCCTGGCCTATGCGGGTTTATCCCCGGCATGGCACCATGCATTAGCGGAAAACATGGCCGCTCACACGTAGCCATCGGTGTCGTCGTCACCATTGCTGTCGGCTTGCTGGCTATGGTGTGCGTTGTTCTTGATCACTACCTAATGAGGGGTTGTTTGAGGTTGACAGCCCCATCTAGTCAACTATCACGTTTCCCGATAGGATTATGATAGAACTGAAAGTACTTCTAGGCATAGATCAGTGGGTAATACTTAGCATAGATAGAAGACTTGGGTCGCCAAGCGCAGTCGCGGCCATGGTGCCGCAGCGACGTGGCCACTGGTGTCGGAGTAGGGGCAGCGACGTGGAGGCGTGGTCCAGTGGCGGCGGCGAAGGTGATGGCGCTTCCCGTCGCTTACAGCGTGCCCTTCTAGATCGGACTAGGGTTAGGACATGGTGGGGCGCTGACGACTGCGGTGAACCTTGTGTCTTGTGCCCGGACCCCACCTTTCTCTTTATAGCGTTGCGCGACGGGGACCCATCAGCCAGGAGTACGACTGGGCACCCCCAATCAGGGCGTGGATCAAGGGCTCAATTGGCCGTTGGGCCAACTGGTGGAGATCAATCTAACATTCTTCGCAGATCAGTGCATAGAGCATGCTTTATCGTCATGGTCAGTTGCCATTAGATTAAACAGTTATAATACACCTCTCTATTTTGAAACAGATTCTCAACTAGGCCATTAGTATCCTAGAAATCATAGGCTTTCCTATAAATCCATATCGACTGTGTGTTTTCTAAACGCACTGGGTGGTTAGCCTTTGGTAAGCGGATCCGCAAGTAGTTGCTTGGTACTTATATGCTCAATGCTTTTAAAATGATTCTGGATTTTCTCCTTTACAACATATAATTTAATGTCAATGTGTTTGGCATCACACTTGACTTGTTGTCTTAGGAGTTAACTACTTTAAATGGTTATTGTTGTTGACTATCATTGTTAAATCCAGGTACATATTCCCTTAACCACTTTTGCCTATTCCTGAGGCTTTATGACAAGCTATACTATGATATGCATCATTGATGACACCACAACTGTTTCATTTGAGCTTTTCCACAATAATACTCCAATTGCGAGTGTTAGCAACTACTGTGGATTTCACTACACATCTCGCTAAAACTTAACATTTATACCCACAACTATTTGATAGTACTTGTTCTTTCTTACTCAGTATAAGACCTATGATACTTTGCAAAAATTGTAAGACATTCTTAACCCCATTTCAGTGATAAATATCCCGGATACGTAAGCTACGTCAGAGTAAGTTTTTTACCTGTACATTCATTAAGCTTTCAATAGCTGAAGCATATGGAAACATGTTCATTTGATCGATCTCATATAGGTTCCTGGAACACTGAAAGTTCCCTAATCTATTACCCTTGACTATAGGAGCAGGCGTAGATTTACTCGCATGCATACTTTATTTCTTTAGAATCTTTTTAAGTATGCCTTTACAATAGTCCTAATACCCCTTTTCATCTATCTCGGTGAATTTTAATTTCTATAACCAATTGAAGCTTTACCAAGATCATTCACATTGAAACTTGAGGACAAACTTCTTCTCCAATGGCAAATTAACATTAATACTAATGAATAGGATATCATCTATACACAGGATGTGGAAAAAGAATTTTCCATTCTTGAACTTCGTATAAACGCTATTGTCCTTCTCATTTTCTTTAAACCCAAACTTTCTTATTGTTTCATCAACTTCAAATACTACTGTCTAGAGACTTGTTTTAACCCATAAATGGATTTCTACAGTGGCATCCCATACGTTCTTTTTCTTCCACGACAATGTAAACGTTTTCATATAAATCCCCGTTGAGGAATGTCGTCTTTACATCCATCTGATGTAACTCTAAATCATAATGTGCCAATAACATCATTATGATTCTAAAAGAATCCTTGCATGAGACTGGAGAGAAAACTCTCATCATAATCTATTCGTTCTCTTTGCGTAAAGCCTTTTGCTGCAAGTCATATTTTATATCTTTCCACATTCCCTTTGGAGTCACATTTTATCTTAGTAGACCCTTTCACAGCCTACTGTTTTGGCTCCATTAGAAATTTCTTATAAGTCCCAAACATCGTTGGTATTCATTAAATTCATTTCAACTTTCATAGCTTCTTTTCATTCAAACGAGTAAACGATTCTCATGACTTCTTCAAATGAGGTGGGATCACCCACCATTTGAATTTCTTCACTAACATAGACTTTATAGTCATCAGAAAAACTGGTTTACTAATTCTTTGAGACCTTCTAGGGCCTCAGCTACTGGCACTTTTAAGTGGGGCTGTTGTTGCTCTTCATTGTCAAGAGACAATTGATTCTATAGGCTCCTGTATCACAAGATCCTTGTTTATATTATTCATCTTCTTTGAAGAGCCAACAACAGGTGTTATATAAGTCATACAACATCAACAGTATCGAAAAATTCGTTGTCTTGAATCACTGAAATGGGCATGCAATCCCGCTTCTCTTCAAGTCATAGGTCTCTACATACCGTGCTCCCCAGATCGTCCCATCTTTTATAAACATAGTGTATCTTTCAATTTCTTATTTGGGTTCAATCTTTTAAAATCTTATATGGCGCTTTAAGCACCGCTTTAATATATTTTATGGTGACTATGCTATCTTCCTCTCGAAACATTAAAAAATTTTAGGAATTTAGCTGTTTCTTTGCTTAGGGGTATCATTGTTATGACCGACGATCACATTCATCAAAATCTTTATCTCATTCAGCTTCTTACAAAATATGTATCTCACTCTTAATGAAGAGTACACATTTATCAACATCTTTATCTCACTCTTAATGAAGAGTAGTTTCTTAATTAATCTTAATTCTTACTCTTAATTTATCTCGCAATTCTCCCCCTCGAAATATGGCATGAACTATACTGCCATAATTTCGAGAACTATTCAGAAAACTATGAACGATGAGAAACTTATGACTTACTTCATTCACGTGATTATGCCATGCAAATAAAATTATTTCTTGATCCGTATAGGAGTACACTTTTCTCATTCCACTTCAAGAACTCGATGAGGTCTTTTATTAACTGTACTTTTGCAAGTCACGCTTCCATCTTTTTCTTGTCCTTTGATTAGTATTGATCATGACGGTGCATTTCTATTGTGCCATGGTCAATACTAAAATAGCATAAGAGCTACCCAAACGTCGCTATGCGGGATACAAAACATATGAGTCATCACAAAACTTCTCCCGCCATACAGGATTGACTAGCATAAGTACTATGCCAAACTTCTCCCCATGCGGGATACATCTATATATAATTTGTTGTAACAAAAACGTATTCATTACGACTAAAACGTTCACTTATACTTTATTTTCCAATTAAATCTTCCCGTTGATTCCAATTTAATCAGAAAATTAGTAAACAGTCCTGAACTGGCTTAACTCATGCCTTTTCATTCACATACCCCAACATTACAGCCCTGTTGACTCGTAGCCGAGTGATCTCAACGGTTAAAATATACGAGGTGCTTCTGCATTAATTCTACATCATCGTTGTGTAGAAAATAGAATTAATGCATAAAACTCATAAATTAACTTAAAGACATATAATTACTTTTCAAAATTAAATTCTTCCGTTAGTTCGAATTTAATTAGTAGATAATTAACATCATTGCAGCGGAAACATGAGATATATTCTATTAGTTCAGTAGCATTTCTTTGGCTCTTATCTACTCTCTAGAAAATTGACCATGTTGGTGTAAAATTTATCAGAGATTTAAACTTCAACCTTAAACTCATTATAATATTATTATCATCAACGTTGGTTAGAAAACAACAATACCATAATTTAACATAAATAAATCAGACTACTCTAATTTAAATTTTTCCGTCGATCCAATTTAATTAGAGGATAATCATAATCATAATTTACTAAAAGTAATTGCTCTTCAAATTAAATTCTCCAGTTGGTTCAAATTTAATTAGAAAATTAATCAGCATTAAACTTTGCAGCGAAAACATAAAAATATAATTTATCTACTTTTTAGAAGTATTTTACTGTACTCATCTACTCTGTGAACAATTTATCCCGTTGGTTCAAAATTGAAGAGAGAAAAAACTAATCAAAATTCATCAAAATTCGGTTCTGAAAATAAATAAATAAATTTATAACCTTTACTGTGCATTTGACCTGACCTGGCGGAACAGTACGCGGCCCAATCTATGTCGCGTCCATGCGCGCGGCCCAACACAGCGCGCTCCCACTCTTGAAAGTTCTAGTTTAGTTTTGGTGGATTGATAAAACCTAAGTGCTAACCTAGTTTATCAAAGTGATTATGAGATAGGTAGCACTACTCCAAGTGATGAAACAAATAAAGATCATGACATGATGATGATGATGATAGCATGGTGATGATCAAAATGCTTGGACCTGAAAAAGAAAGAAAAACCAAAAGCTTAAGACAAAGTTGAAATTATTAGAAGCTTTTTGTTTAGTGATCGAGACACTTAGTGAGTGTGATCACATTTAGGATCGATAGCCGTACTATTAAGAGGGGTGAAACTCGTATTGAAATGTAGTTATCAAAGTGCCACTAGATGCTCTAACTCATTGCATATGCATTTAGGATCAAGTGGAGTGCTAATACCCTTAAAAACATTTATGAAAATATTCTAACACACATGCACAAATGTGATACATATTGTGTTTAACACTTGGGAGAAGGGTTCGAAACTTTACCGGCGGAGTGTTTTTGGTCCAGCGATCGCCGGGCGAGTCCGGTCGCGAATTTCCACCTCTGAAACCTTACTGTAAGTGACCGGACGCTGGGGTCCTAAGTCGGACGCTGGGGTCCTAAGTCCGGTCGTGATCAAACTGACGCGTCAGGTCGCGACTAAAACTTTATTAGAAGTGACCGGACGCTAGGGTCCTGTGTCTGATCCTACACTGTAGAGCATCCGGTCACAACTTAAGTGCACTGATGACCGTTGAGATCGGACGATCAACATTTGAAGCAGGAGACACATGGTGTGCATCGCGTGATCGGACGCTAAGGTCCTACGTCCGGTCAAACCGACCGGTCGCGCCGATCGTCCCGACTTTTCAGGGTACAGAGAGCCAACGACTCTATTCGTGGGGGCTCTATTTAAGCCCCATTGCCGGTTCTAGCTCACTCTCTTGGCCATTTGCATTGATATAACAACCTTGTGAGCTTAGCCAAAGCCCTCCCATTTATTTCCATCATTGATTCATCATCTTTGTGAGATTAGGAGTGAATCCAAGTGCATTGCTTGAGTGTTTACATTTAGAGGCACTTGGTGTTCGTGTTTCGCTGCGGGATTCGCTTGTTACTCTTAGTGGTTGTAGCCACCTAGATGGCTTGGAGCAGCGAGGATCGTCGAGCGGAGGTTGGTGATTATCTCCGGCTCCGATCGTGGTGATTGTGAGGGGTTCTTGACCTTTCCTCGATGGAGAGCCAAAAGGTACTCTAGTAAATTGCTCGTGGATTGTGTAATCCTCAATCTTGTATTAGTTTTGCGGCACCCTATTGAGGGTTTGGCGAGTGATGCTAATTAGAGCGTGAACCTTCAAATGAGTGAATCGTCACAACGAGGAGTAGCTTGTCGACAAGCAAATGAATCTCGGTAAAAAATTATTGTGTTCATCATTTGATTCCGAGATGATTGGTATTCATTGATATTCATTCTTGTAATTGATTGATTCATTCCTCGACTCGACGGTATAATCATCTTGCTCCATCTTTTTACATTACCGTAAATTAGTTGTCAAGCTCTTTAGTGTAGCTAGTCTTGAGAGCTTGTTAGTTTGGTTAGCATGACTCTTTAGTTATCTTTTGAGAGCATACTAACTTAGTGTAGTGACATAGCCATTGTGTGGATAGAGACTACAAAATAGAATTGGATAGGTGGCTTGCAACCCCAAGTATAGTGCTAGCGCAAAATTCGCTTCGCCATTTTATTGACTAACCGGTTTGCTAAGTGTTGTTGTAAAATTTTTTAATAGGCTATTCACCCCCTCTAGCTATTAAGATCTTTCAACTTCGACATTACTATTCGGGAGGAGGAAGATATTAGTTTGAAATGTCAAGTAGTGCCTAGGAATAATACCTTTCGATATTTATGATCAATACTACAAAGAGACGGGGATATTGATGAAAATGTTAGCCATAAAATCAAAGCAGGATGAATGAAGTGGCGTCAAACATCATGTGTCCTATGTGACAAAAGGGTACCACAGAAGCTAAAAGACAAGTTTTATAGGACGATGATTAGACCTGCTATGTTGTATGGTGCAGAATGTTGGTCTACGAAAAGACGACATGTTCTACAGATAAGTGTTGCGGAAATGCGTATGTTGCGTTGGATTTGCGATCATAAAGAAGAGATCGAGTTCGGAACGATGATATACGTGATAGATTATGGGTAGCACCAATTGAAGAAAAGCTTGTCCAACACCAGTTGAAATGGTTTGGACATGTCAAACAGAGAACTCCAGAGGCACTGGTGCGTAGTGGAATCCTAAGCCAGGATAGTAACGTGAAGAGAGGCAGAGGAAGACCAAAGTTGACTTGGGTAGAGGTAATAAAAGGAGACTTAAAAGGATAGAATATACCTAAAGACTTAGCCTTAGATAGGAGTGCTTGGAAAATAGTTATTCATGTGGCTGAACCTTGATTGCTTCTGCTGGGCTTCAACTCTAGTCTACCCTAATTTGTTTGAGATTTAAAGATTTTGTTGTTGTTGTACTAAACCATTCAATGCAGAGTGGGCACAGAAAGGACATCGCAATAGTAGCTGGGATCCCAAAACATATAATAATACAAAAAAATGAAGTTAACAGGACAACTACACACAACTCAGAGGCTCACACAACAGATAACACCAGACCACGGAAGCAAACTCAGAAAAAAATTTGAAAAGAAAAAAGGCCCACAAACACACACACACACACACACAAAACACACACACAGAGAGACCCACACACACACACAGAGAAACACACACACTGATACTCGCTTTCCAGTAGCAGCAACAACTGAACTTGACCTTCACACACAGTATTCAAACTCGAACAAAAAAAATCAAAAACCATCAAACTTGCAAGCAATCATCAGATATAAAATGCAGATTACTGAGACAACTCGGCTTGCAAGTCAAAACCAACCCATACAAAACTAAACACGATTTAAAAAACAAAAAACTACGATTTTCGGCTCGGTGCTTGGTTTGTACATCCAACCGAACCGTAAAACCGAGCAAACCGAGGATTCATTGACTCCCTCCCTCTCGCCAGCAGCCCAGTGCACCAAGGACTCCCTCCGTCTCGCCTGCGCACCAAGGCCTACACACTAACGACCCACTCACACCAGCACATCCCCCACCCCTTCCGCAGCTGGGCCGACACCGCCAAACACACAGTCCGCCCACGCAAATGCTAGCCCATACCCATACAGAGAGACACTAAGCGGCAAAAGCGGCAAGCGGCAAGCCACTCCAAACCCTAGCTTCTACCCTATGGGAGCGACCAAAAAAAAGCAATGTGTCGGAGCGACTTAAAAAGTTGCGGCATGACACGGTGCTATAAGTGAGTCGGAGCGGGCCCTCAGCTGGGCGGTGCTTGCGCGACAGCAAGAGCAGCTCCAGGGGATCTGAGCACCAATAACATGATGGCGGCAGGATCTGCAACAATTGGGAGGACCCTCGACGGACGGGAAGGACAACGACAGGAGGAGGAGCCGGCGGCGACGGGCTGCGAGTAGAGGTGCGGCGGTGGGATCATGTGCTTCTCGCTCTCCCTCTTCTCTGTTCTGGTGAGATCAATCGGTTTAAACTGAAAACCAAACCGACGAAACCGAAATCGAAGTTGTCGGTTTCTTGTTTTCTACCAAACCGATCAGGTGCTAGTTTCTAAAAATCAAATTTTTGGAAACCGAAGAAACCGAACCGATGTGCCCGATTGCCCGGGCTGAGCCAAAACCCTTCCAAAATTAAGCACAACTCGTTCCATAACACATTCGTTCGCCTTGCCAAACAGTTCTCTGGCGTCCATCGCGGACGTCCATATACGATCGAACGGCCATGCTATATCCATTCGAACCACACGATCAGCTACGGTCACCCGCGCCGCCCCGCCCCGCCGCACGGCACGGCAGCGGCCACGTCCAGCGACATGCCTCCTCCCCGCCTCGTCCTCCCTCCGCCCGCCGTCGACCCCGGCGGCGGCCTGCGGCGCTCGTACCTCCGCCTCGTCGCGCTCTCCTCCACGCTCCGCCACCTCGACCAGCTCCTCGCAGTCTCGCTCGCCTCCGGCCACTACGCGCTCGACCCGGCCCCGGCCACCGCGCTGCTGCTCCGCTACTCCTCCCTCCGCGCGCCGCCCCGCCACCTTCTCCGCCTCTTCCGCGCCTTCCCCCGCCCCGACCGGTTCCTCCGCAACGCGCTGCTTCGCTCCCTCCCGTCCCTCAGGCCGCACCTCCTCTTCCCGTCGCCGGACTCATTCTCCTTCGCCTTCGCCGCCACATCGCTCTCCTCTTCCTGTTCCTCCCGTGGGAACGACGCTGCTGCGGCACGCACGCTTCACGGGCTCTCCGTGGCCGCGGGGTACGCGTCGGACACGTTCGTGGCGTCGGCTCTGGCCAAGCTCTACTTCAAGCTGTCCAGAGTACACGACGCACGTAAGGTGTTCGACGCGGTGCCGTCGCCCGACACTATCTTGTGGAACACTCTGCTGGCTGGGCTGCCTGGCTCGGAGGCCCTGGATGCGTTCGTGCGGATGGTGGAGGCTGGGAGAGCGCGACCTGACTCAACCACCCTTGCATCCAGCCTACGGGCAGCAGCAGAGGCGTCACATATGGCAATGGGGAGGTGCGTCCATGGATATGGAGTGAAGTG
This sequence comes from Miscanthus lutarioriparius, assembly GCA_904845875.1. Taxonomy (NCBI): domain Eukaryota; kingdom Viridiplantae; phylum Streptophyta; class Magnoliopsida; order Poales; family Poaceae; genus Miscanthus; species Miscanthus lutarioriparius. Next base: position 66,917,256 of record CAJGYO010000019.1, read on the forward strand.
CGGGTTGGCAGAGCATGAGCATGTTGTGACTGGGCTCATGTCGCTGTATTCCAAGTGCGGGGACATGGACTCTGCACAGTTTCTCTTTGATAGGATGGAAGATCCAGATTTGGTTGCCTACAATGCTTTGATCTCAGGCTACTCAGTCAATGGCATGGTTGAATCATCGGTGGAGCTGTTCAAAGAGTTGGCAGCCTCAGGCTGGAGGCCAAACTCAAGCACGTTGGTTGCCGTGATACCGGTGTACAGTCCATTTGGGCATGAGCTGCTTGCTCAGTGCTTACATGCGTTTGTTGTCAAGGTCAGGTTGGATGCAGATGCTCTGGTGTCAACAGCAATGACCACTTTGTACTGTAGATTAAACGATATGGAGTCTGCAAGGAGCATATTTGATGCAATGCCAGAGAAGACCATGGAATCATGGAATGCAATGATATCCGGGTATGCCCAGAATGGCTTAACGGAGATGGCAGTTGCACTTTTCCAGCTAATGCAGGAGCTCAATGTCCAGCCGAATCCCACCACCATTTCGAGCACTCTTTCAGCCTGTGCACAGCTTGGAGCTTTGTCTCTGGGGAAGTGGGTTCACAGGATCATCACCAAGGAGAACCTGGAGCTCAATGTCTACGTCATGACAGCTCTCATTGACATGTATGTCAAATGTGGAAGCATTGCTGAAGCTCGGAGCATCTTTGACAGAATGGATAACAAGAATGTGGTCTCCTGGAATGCGATGATATCTGGATATGGCCTCCATGGCCAAGGTGCTGAAGCTTTGAAGCTCTACAAGGGTATGCTGGATGCATGCATTCTTCCGACAAGCTCCACCTTCCTGTCAGTCCTCTACGCGTGCAGCCATGGGGGATTGGTTGACGAAGGGCAGAAAGTTTTCCGTGTAATGACTAATGAGTACAGGATCAGCCCAGGTATCGAGCATTGCACATGTATGGTGGACATCCTTGGCCGGGCAGGCAAGTTGAATGAAGCTTTGGATCTCATCTCTGAATTCCCTCAAAGTGCCATTGGACCCGGCGTGTGGGGGGCGCTGCTTAGCGCTTGCACGGTCCATAAGAATAGTGACCTAGCAAAATTGGCTTCCCAGAAGTTGTTCGAACTAGACTCAGAGAATGCGGGCTACTACGTGCTTCTATGTAATCTATACACATCCAAGAAGCATTACTCTGAAGCAGCTGTGGTGAGGCAAGAGGCCAAGAACAGGAAGCTAGTGAAAACACCAGGGTGTACTCTCATCGAGATAGGTGACAAGCCTCATGTCTTCATGGCTGCTGACCGTTTTCACCCACAGTCAGAGGCCATCTACTCATACCTAGAGAAGTTAACCGCAAAGATGATCGAAGCTGGGTACCAACCTGTGACAGAGGCTGCATTGTACGATGTTGAGGAGGAAGAGAAGGAGCACATGGTGAAGGTGCATAGCGAGAAGTTGGCCATCGCTTTTGGGCTCCTCAGTACAGAGCCGGGGACAGAGATCAGGATCATCAAGAACCTTAGGGTGTGCCTGGACTGCCATAATGCTACCAAGTTCATATCCAAAGTGACACAGAGGTTGATTGTAGTTAGGGATGCATCGAGGTTTCATCATTTCAGAGACGGTGTTTGCTCCTGTGGTGATTACTGGTGATTCACAACAGATAACTTAGATTCTTTTAATTTTTTTAAAAACTAATTGTCCATGAAGCACATCTCATTGTGCTCAAGGGTTGAATCTTAAGTACAGGGCGTCATTTCCATTTAGCTGCCGGGAGCTGCCAGAACTCACTGATAACCAGCAGTCGATTTCGGACTTCCTCTGCAGGGACAGTTTCTAGTAATGCAAGCTACAATTTCACTGGATCATAGAAAGTTATACCGACCTATGGTCGAAATGTCACTGCCGCCAACAAAGACATCGCGCTGAAGCAATAAGGCATAGCATATTGTAGATTGAATCAATTGTCAATTGGCCAAAGATGTCGTGTACAGAACGATACATAGTTTTGCCAAACAAGATAACGGAAGGAGCTGTAGTGCTGTCACTAGAAGCTAAGGCAAACTTTATCAGTTGTTTTGTTTGATGCCAAGGTATTATCACTTCAATTTTTAACGTTAATGGAGGGGTAAAGTACAATATCCCAGCATTGTTTGTATACTTTGTATTCGGTTATAACATCCCAGCATTTTTAACTTTATCAGACCAATTCAAGCTATACAACATATGAGTAGTAATCTTTGATAACATTATGAACAAAAAGATTAAGTAATTTGGGTCACGAAGAATCAAGAGAGACGAGTGATAAACACGCTTCATCAAATGTCAAGTAAGAAAAAGAAATAACTTTAAACTACTTTGGGTGTTGTTCCTACCTAATTAGTAATTACAGAACGCCAGTGTCTGGCTGCGAGCTCAACCTAGATGGCATTCAGGATATGACTGGGACATTCCAGTATCCTCTGTAGGTCACTGAAGGTTCTTAGCAAGGACACATGAGCATAACCTCGCGCATAGAACATTGGTAGCCTTGTGAATTGTGATTGTGGCCAGCTCAAGATAAACAAGTCTAGCACAGTCTAATTCACCACGACTTCACCATAAACAATGTTGCAAAACGAAGACTGAAATGCTGTGGCAATTGGAAGCACTTAGCATAGCCTATCTGTTTGCTGCACCTCCTCAAGAATCATGCTAAGAAGAATGAACAATCTGATTGCTGCAACTGGATATAAACTCCAGAGATAGTGTTACTACTTCTATCTTAATCTCACTCGGCCTCCTTGGCTGCTTTCACTTTCTACTACCATAACAAATCAGCACAAAAAAAAATCTACACATCCTGTTTCCACTGCCATACTGCATGGCCCATACAATGTGAAAAGGAGAAACTTTTCTGTTCTGTTCAGTCATCCATTTTCACGACCAACGGAGCTGCACCCAGGTAACTTGACTAGTCCTTTTTCCTGCATCCATCTCCGGATAGCTAGAGATTTGTCCCACATTCCATTCGAGGTATACAGGTTTGACATCAGCACATATAAATCTGGTCTTTCGGGATGAAGCACCATCATCCTCTTGATAGCTTCTTCTCCAAACTGTAACCTTGAATGGAGCTCACATCCATGGAGAAAAGCTCCCCAGACACTAGTGTCTGCTTGCATTGGCATATTATCTATAAACTCCAATGCCTCCTCTAGATTTCCTGCATGGGCTAGCACATCGACCATACAAGCATAATGTTTCATGGAAGGTGTGATGCTGAAATGTTGTGCCATGCTATCAAAATACCTCTTCCCTGCAGTAACCATCCCAGTATGGCTGCAAGTGGATAAGATGCTTGTGAATGCTACATCATTTGGGTGGACACCATCTTTCAGCATTTCACCGAAAAGATCAATGGAACCTGCGGAATTGCCTTGCATTCCATAACCGCCAATCATAGCACACCAAGTCACAGAATTACGGTCATTCATCTCATCGAGCACCCTACGAGCAGATGGGAGATCACCACACTTGTTGTACAGATTCAGCAGAGCAGTGCTGACATAAATATTGGACAGAAATGCATGTTTAACAGCATAACCATGGAAGGATTTACCAATATGTAGATCACCCAGACAAACAGAAGCTGACAGGGCATTCACCACGGAGATGGCATCAGGTGAAGGGCCCTTCAGACTCATTTGTTTGAAGAGCACCAGAGCATCATTGCACATGTTATTCTCAGCATAACCTGATAACATTGAATTCCACGCGACAACATCCTTGTTTGAAATTCTTCCAAATATGTTATTGGCCTCTGACATAGCTTGACACTTCACGTACATGTCAACTAACGCACTCACCACCACAGTATACTCAACCAGACCTAACTTAACAGCTATCCCATGAATAGACCTTCCTAGAGACAAGTCACGTAATTGGGCAGAAGCTGAAATAACGGTTGCTGTGGTAACTGAATTCGGAACAATGTTTGCAAACTTCTTGTCAAGAAACAGCCGTAATGCATCAAGAGGGTTCCCGTTCTGTGTGTACCCCACAATCATCGTCGTCCAAAGAACAAGGTCAATGTAGCTGAGCTCATCAAACACACACTGAGCATCCTCTAGCTCCCCACACTTGACATACATATCCAGCAAGGCTGCACTGATAAATGAGTTAGACATTAAGCCTTGTTTGATCGCTGATCCATGCATCCACCTCCCTTGGTGCAGACCAATGAGTGCAGAACAAGCTGTGATAACGGTTGCCATGGTGTACTCACTGGGAGGCACATTGTCCTGCCTCATCTGGTTGAACAGAAGGAGTCCATCTGCAGCACAACCATTCTGGACGCACCCGCTGAGCACTCGAGTGGTAGACGCTGCAGGTGGTGCAGCGGCCGGTCGTGGGTTCGAACTCTGCTCTCACGATCCCCACCGGGGTTTTTCCCCATTTTTAACAGGTGCAGCCTCTCTCATGTGGAGCTACAAAGGGATTGCGGCGCGCCCGTCGCCTACGAAGCCTTGGATGGTTTCGGTGATCTCCTCAAGGACGCGATTTTAGAATCTAGATGTAGTTGTAGGGTCTGTTTGTGTACATGTGGTGTGAGTGAGGTGTGTGTGAGTGTGTGTGGTGTTGGCGTGTGTCTGTTCATTCATGAACAGATACTGCATTGTACCAAGATAAGAGGCGAAAAAAAAGGTCCACGACACCACATTTCGACCGGGAATTCTCTCGAACACTTTCCGGGCGCACTCCAAGTCCCCGGCTTTCGCGTACATGTCAACCAAGCTATTCAACACGAAGCCGTCCGCGCCGCCGACTTTGATGGCGTCGCAGTGCAGCCTCCTTCCGTACCCGTACTCCGCGGACCTGATGCAGGCCTTGAGCGCGAGCGACAAGACTCAATAAATCCTGCGCCTCGAGGGGGGCGCCGCCGCCGCATGTCTCTGGTGCGTGTAGCGGCGGCAGCCTGCGTGGCGCTCCGTTTGGACTAGACACGGAGCATGACCCGAGGAGTATGCGGCGTCCGGGGCGTGGGGTCCGTCGAACACCATCCGCATGGCGAGGCGAGGTCGTGATGATGCGCATAGCGGTGGCGGCTTGGTCATTCGCGCAGAGCTCGCCAAGGAGGAGGCCCTGCGGGTGTGTGAGGAGGCGCGCGTGGAGGACGCGGAGGGAGGGGAAGGTGCCGCATGAGGGGAGGAGACGTAGGAGATCGCCGGCGGAGAGTGCACGCACCAGGTTTTCGACGCAGAGCGCGCGTCGGCGTCTGCGGGTGGCAGCGGCAGAGACAAACAGTGCGTGGGCTGGGTAATTGCGTAATTGGGTTGCCTTTTCTGCATTTTGGGCCTTTTGGCCCATCTGTTTAGTAGATATCCGTGTGGGATTCTCTCAGGCGTCCAAACACCCAGAATTGAGATGTTTTTCCAAGATATATTTATTTTATTAAATTTGCTCAAAAATTATTTTATTAAATATAATATAGGGCTCGTTCGGCTGGTTGAAAAACCAGCTGGATTTCACTGTGCGCGGATGAAAAACATTGTTCACTCTCTCACAAATTCCTCCAGATTCATTCAGATTCCTCCCAGCGAACATGGCCATAATGATAACATAATATAAAAGTAACTATAATAAATACTCTATACATTCTAAACCGTAAGTCATTTACCCTTGTAACAAATAAGCAGCTATGGACGAGTTCTTCTAAAGCTAAGACCTGATTATAGCGGGCTAAAACAATTAAATTGAACTTAGTACAAATTGTGATATATATACTGTCTAAAAGAGCTGTAGCTGGCTCTAGTAGCACCTGTAGCCGGCTATTTGTTACCTTAGTTTTTACCATGTATCCTAGATGGACAACAAAATTGCACATCAAAAGTTATGTACCTAGAAATTTCTAAATCACTTATAATTTGGAAGAGGGATCGAGTAACATTTATTATCGAACTAGGGCTAGAGAAGCCATTTTTTCTCGCTTTATCATTTCATTTCATTTTGGAAAGAGAGTATGAAATGGCTTCATGCTAACATTATTAATAAGATAGGTTGCAAAAGATCTAGAAGCAGGAGCTGTTTTGAGAGGAACAAACTTCCCAATCGGGTCTTAATTAGATCGGGCTTGCTAGCGCTCGGATTTCCGAACGCCTGCGCCTGCAGTCTGTTTCTCATGCCATTTCACACGCCCACATGGGGCCCGTGCCGCCCTGAACGTCACCAGCATCGAGAAGAGGAGGGAGGGGGCGACGGATGCCCAACCGGCACTGGGAGAAGGAGGAGACACCGAGGCGAGGCAGCAGAAAGTGAGGATGGAGATGCAACACCCAATCTTCTTTTGAAACATCCAAATACAACACTTGAAACATATGTCTGAAGACATATGAAACACTTGAAATATGCATCTGAAACACTTGCAAAAACACTTGAAAACCATTGTAAACACATATCCAAAATCCAGATAAAACACTTGCAACATAGGTATGAAACATATGCAATATACATGTACAACCATTGCAACATATGTACAACCATTGCAACATACATATGGAAAAACAGATGAAACATTGGGAACAGAAGCTTGCAACATATATGTACAACCAACATTTGCAACATACATCTAAAACATGTGAAACACATGAAACATACGCTTAAAACATGTGTTTTCACCCTTCTTTTCCCTACAACGCAGCGCAGAGCGGGGGATGGGCAGGTGGAGGGCAGCGCCGTCACGACCCCTTCTGGAGGCGACCAGACGGGGTGGCGGGGACAGGCTGTCGGCGAGCTTTGGCCGTGCTGCGAGCTACCACCGTAATAGGCGGGCGAAGAGGGAGGTGGGGACAGGCCAGCAACGAGCGCAGCCTCCGGCGGGCTCTGGCCGAGAGGAAGGGGCCGACCGCAGGCGCAGGTGGCTACCGGCGAGCTCTGGCCAGGTGAAAGGTCCTTGTTTGGTTTTGGTAATTAAGTGACAACCTAGGTGGACTAATGTGTTTAAATGTGAGATACACAGGTGATTAGTCCATAGGTACATGTGTGTGAGCAATACATGCCATGGAGGTGAAATGGCTTGGATTTATTACAAGGCTCACACATGTGATGAAGGAGATCATTGCATATGAGACATGACATTGAGTCATGTGACTAAGGTAGGGAAGATCAACACAAGACTTGGCTTGATGGACCGGTTGCAAGCATGAAGGGCAAGTTGGAGGCTTTGGAGCGATGGACCGCGTGGCGGTGAAGCTTGAGCAAGACTTGATGCCGATGGACGAAGGCAACAGTGAAAAGCAAGTGAGGTCAAGATCGATGAACCAATACAATCATGTGATGATATGAAGTGGATCATTTCATTTGGTGATTGGTTGGTGCATGTGTTGCATTAACGATGGAGGAGATGGAATGCAATGCGCAAGGAAAGGTATATTTGTAGGGCATTTCATTTCATCGGTCAAAGATTGTGTAGAGAAGTGCATGGCTGGGTTTAGGATAGATGGCTTGTACTATTAAGAGGAGCAAACTTGTTTACATATCGGTCATCTAGTGCCACTTGAGAGATCTAACTTTGCATACATGTTAGGATCGAGTGGCATTGAGAAAAGAGTGCTAATCCTTTTGAAAAAATGATTGTGAAAAGCTAACACACGAGCACAAGGTGGTGATCACTTGGTGGTGTTAGCACATTTGCAAAGGAGAAGTCGATGGGTGAAGAAAGGAGGCAAAACCGGCCTTGGGATGCTACCCTAGGGGCACCGCCACCCCTTGTCCGGTGCACCGATCGGCTAGTCGAGGCCGAGAGCAGGGGTTGGAGCTAGCACCGCCGTACCTTGTCTGGTGGCACCGCTAGCCCTAGGGCGGTGCCCACATGGACTTGGTTTGAGCAGCAGCAGAAGGGTTGTCACCGGACGTGATGGTGTAGACCGCCATGTGCAGGGCGATGCATCGCCAAGTGTTGTCCGGTGGCACCACCACTTTTTTTTCTGAGGATGGTGAGTTCGGTGCTGAGGCGAGGGGGTCACTGCCGTAGTCACCGCCATGGTGACAGACGGTGCACCGCCCTATTTTTCTAGAGAGAAGGGTTTTCGGGGTGTTGGCCGAGGTGGCACCGCCACCCCATGTCTGGTGCCGCCACCGCTTGTCCGGTGACCACGGCTAGTCAAACTAGCCGTTGGATTCGACTGTTGGGGAGCACTGCGACCCCATGTCCGGTGATCGCACCGTCATGTCCGTTGCCCTCGCAGAAAGTGTAGCTTTGCTCCAACGGTTGTATTTGGCTTGGGGGCTATAAATAGAGGAGGAGCTCTTGCATTTGGCTGGTTGAGCACCTTAGGGTTGTGTTGCCCTTGTGTGTGCTAGGTTTGATAAGCCTCTAACTCACTTGTGGTTGTGAGAAGTGCGAATCCATTGTAAGTGAGTGATTCTAGTATGTTGCATTGTGAGATTGCATCGAGTGGCACTAGGTGATCAAGTAGCAAGCCGGTGGTGCTTGTTACTCTTGGAGGTTGCCACCTCCTAGACGGCTTGGTGGTGGTCTTCGTCGAAGCACACAAAGAAGATTGTGCGGTGCTCCGGAGAAGTGATTGTAAGGGGGATTGTGCTCACCCCACGGGAGCCACGAAGAGCAACTATAGTAGAGCAAGATGCGAAGGGCGACAAGTGGTCCGGCCAGGTCAAGTGCTAGAGCTTGTGGTAAGCACTCTATGTGGGAGAGTGTGACTTGTAGGTCACCACTAGCAAGAGGATCGGCGACAACCTTAGAGCTTGTCTCAATAGGGACTAGCGTGTTGGCAAGCACATGAACCTTGGGATAAAATCACCGTGTCATCCTTGTCTTCCCGTTGGTTTGCAATTACCTTACATAAGCTTGTAATTACTTTCACATTCATTTTGCTTGTGTAGTTGCTCATGTAATTAGTTAGCTTGTGTAGCTTGCTAATTACCTTCTTACTTGTGTAGCATAGAAGTAGCTCCCTTGCGTGAATAATTCGGTTTGAGTGACCTTGTTAGTCATATTGATTAGTTTGTGTTGCTAAGTAATTTACGCTCTCTAATTTGGCTTGTGTAGCCTTGTTATTGAGCATTGCTAGTAAGCTTAGGTGGCTTTATGCTTTGGCTTACTAGATTGTATAGGAGCTCCCTCGGTTGTGTGAAGTACTAGTTGAATAGGTTTGTGTGACCTTGCAAGCTAGATTGGTTAGGTGAGCTCTAGCTAGCCCGACACCTTAGTTGCTTGTTTAGGATCTTTTCAAGGTGCTTGATAACTTAGATATAGGGGTGTAGTCTTGGCTAGACCGATAGTTTTAATTCCGCATTTGTTTTGGATAGCCGACGCGATTAATTTTAGAAAGGACTATTCACCCCCTCTAGTTCTCTATCTCGACCCTACACGTGATATCGGAGCTAGGCCTATCATTTGTGGTCTTCACCGACCCAAGAGGATGGTGACTTATGGGCTAGATGTTGATTGTCTACATATTTTTGATGGCACACACTTTGCACGGTGGAAAAATTGGATGATATGGAATTTTAAGTTTATTTGCCCTCAAATGTGGTGGATGGTAGATGTAGGCTTTTCTCATGTGTTGGATGAAAATAATCTAACTCAAGCACAAGAGAAATGCCTAGATCTCGACATCCAAGCTACTAACATCATGTATCGATCTTTGGATGATTGCATATTTGGAGAGATCATTAACATGAAGACCGCTCATGAGATTTGGATTCATCTCAATGAGAAGTATGGAACGGTCTCCGATGATGATGATGATAAGTCCAAGGAGGAGGCACATGAGGATGTTGAGCATAGACACAATTTGGTGATTGTGGAAGATTGCTCCACCTCATGGTCAAGTGATGATGATGATGATCATACCACAAGATCACTTGACAAGATTGATGATGATGCTACAAGTGATGCCAATGATGATGCTGTAGGATCTCTGGTTGGCCTAGAGGGGAGGAGGTGAATAGGCCTATCAAAACAAACACTCAAACTTTTATCAAATTCACCCTGCGGCACAACCGCTCTAGAGGGCGGCACTGCCAGACTGCGGCACTACCGGGCCAAAACAGCGGTACTGCCGCACTTGTAGACAACTTTAAGTCACAGTTCAAAATCCATGAACAAAAACTTAGATCGGAGAAATTTCCTAGCTTACTGCAGGTATGACAATCACAGATCAAGAGCTAGAAGTAGTAGGAACACCACACACAAGTAGATCGACTAGAAACCCTAGAAATCACCTCAACCACAATATGTCATGCAAGTAATGTAAATCAAGCACAAGTGACATAATGATTTATCCCGTGGTTCGGCTCGCCACCAAGGCTTGCTTAACTCTATGTTGTTAAGGTTAGCCACTAAGGCTTAGGGCTTTCCAATCCTTCCCCATTCTCAAGTCAAGAGACTTAACTCTTGAGATGAGGGGTGAGTTTACTAGCTTCAAGAGATGGTTACAAACCTTCTAGGGCTGCCACACAAGTTAGCAAGCTCCATGGGTGATGCTCTAGCCAGCTAGGAGCCAAGCTCCAAGAGTAACAAACACAACTATTGGTCAAAACATAAACCAAGTGCTCTTTAGAGTTGAAGAATCAATGGAGCTGCTCTCTAATCAAGTTTTGGACCCTTTTTCCTCAAGGATTGATGGGGAAATCAATGGATTTGCTTAGGGGCTCAAGGTCACCAATGGAGAGAGAGAGAGAGTGGCTCCTTTTTGTTTTGGACGAGCTGGAGTGAGAAAGAAGAGGCAGTGTACCATTGGGGAGGAAGGGGAAGGGTATAAATACCCCCAGCCCCCAACGATCACTTAAGTCGAGGCAGTGTCGTGGCTTAAGTGCGGCAGTGCTGCACCGCGCAAGACAACAAGGGTAAGATTGAAGTGTAGACTGTCTTGGCTATGAATCTAAGGATGCATGTGTATGTTTGAGCACTTGGTAGCACATATTAGCTTAAGCATTGTATCCCCCTTTATAGTATGGTTTTTCTATACTCAAATTCAAAATATAAAAGAATTTAAACCTCCTTTGAGTTTGAAGCCATCTACATTTGTAATTAGGGGCTCCTCCATTTTGTGTAGCATCCTCGAACATAAATTTCCTGCTTGTCATCTTGATAAATCTAATTAGTTCTCTAATTGCGTGGTCATTATCACCAAAACCCTTAATTAGGGCTTGATTGCACTTTCAATCTCTCCTTTTTGATGATTGATGACAACCCAATTAGAGCTTACAAAAGATATGAAATAAATACTAAGATTTTTGAGCCATGGGTGTAGAGCCTCCCTCTAAGTATGTGAATAGAGAATTGAATTCTCAAATTGGCATAAGAAGCCAAGATTCACATTTTAGTGAAAGTGATGGGGGCCCCCTACATCCATGCTCCTGTGGGGTGCTGCATATTGTGTCAGTTATATAAAATGTGATGCAAATGATAGTTTATGCACAACATGGTTTGTTGCTGCAGCTGGGTACGGCACTTCCACACTTATTGTAACAACACAGATCAGAACAGACACTGCACAACATGTGATAAACATATAAAGATATACATTGTAGCACAATTGTATCACAGTCGACAACATATATTAATATATATCAATATCCCACACATATATAAAGTATTTAAGTAGCATTATTATATAAATAGAGTTTCTAATGGACTCTCAAACTCTCACCTAACGAAGACTACTCTAAACGGATACGAACATGACTCTAGCTGCAACAACCTCCATGGCGTCGAAAAAGTTGTTGACCCCTCTAATTTTCTCCCCCTTTGGCATAAAGCACCAAAAAGAGAAGAAAAGAAGAAAGACCAACACTCACTCCTCATCCTCTTGGATGGTGTCCCAACTGACATCATCCCCACCAGCAGCTCCACTAGCACCTGCAACGTCCTCCTCTCCACCACCATCATCATTGTCATCGTCGTCAGAGGAAGAAGAAGACACCATCACCCTCCCTTAGCGATGAGTGGTCGAAGTGTGGTGCTCACACCAGGTGGTCCTCAAACTAGTGTGTGGATCAAGCTCTGGCTACTCCTTCTCTTCCTCCTCCTCATCCTCTAAATCTATGTCAGATAGGCTAGGGAGGTCATCAAACCTCGGTGGTGACTGAACTGGAGAAAGAGGTGGCAGCCCTACACGCTCTCTAGCCTCTCGGTTGGCTTCATGATTCTCCAACCGGTCCTGATATGCGGTCCTCATTGCATAGGTGCAAGTGGTGAAAATGGCCTTAATCCATCTCCCAAACTTCTCCATCTTCTTTTCCCTGCGAGGTCTAGATCGGGACGACTCAGGCATGTCCTCAACTGGTGGAGAGCGTCTCACTGCCCTGCTAGCACCTGCTCCTCGGGTCTTCTCAATCTTGTAGACAGTGTGAAGACCATCTTTCTCAAATCTGTAGCTAGTGACCCTCTCAATCATAAATATGAGATAGGGGGCATAGGGTATCCTGTTTCTCCCATCCTCCATGGCGTTCCTCAGCTCACGCCACATGAAGCGAGGGACATTAAACCTGTCACCTCTAGGAGCAAATCTAGCAACTATATTCCTCACATATCCATTAAGATCAGAAGCTGCTCCATCCTTAGGATTGATAGTGTGCCTAATCAAATTATTCAGAATGTAATAATAGCTCTTCAGGCCACTGACCTTCCCATATGCACTTCTCCTGTCAATCCACATATGCAATGTCACGGATCTCAGCTCTAGCCTCATCATGAATGTAAGTGAAGCCCCGCTCCTCCTCTCCAAAACCAAGGATCCGGCTAAAAGTCACAAAATCAACTCTATAATACCGTCCCTTAGTCATCCAGTGAATCTCATTAGTGTAGATACTATAGAAGAAAGTGGCATGGAACTAGGCTAGCACTTCCTCATTCCAATTATATCTGAAGCTCATAATATTAGTGAGGCCAAATAACTTACAAGCCTTGATCACCTTAATGAATTCTGGCTCATTCTTTGCCTTCATCTCCTCCCAATCAACATATTGCATCTTGACAACTTTGGATTTCTTGGAGTTGAAGTTCACAGATGCATAGAAGTTGGAATGAAACTCATTTCAAAACCTATAGTCTATCTCCAAATCCTTTGGCTGCACATAGGGATTGTTCTCACGTGCTTCCTCCACCATCTTCAGCTTTCCCGCATAGTTGACCATGGGATGTCAACAGGACGCCTCATGACTACATCCTTAGAATACTCTCTGATGTAGCTCCTGTCAAACTCCTCAAGATGAGGTGGAGTATCTAGGCAAGCACCTAGAGGAATAGTGCGGCCAACCCTCTTCAAGTTCTCCTCCTGGATCATCTGATCTCTCCTCCCCCTGTCTCTAGCAACATCTCTGCCTGCTGCATTGCTGCTACCCCCTATGGTCCTGCCACAACCACAATGAGGCATCTGCTTATCCCGAGGCTCTGTCATCTTCCTCTTCCCCCTCTGGTCATCATCACCTCCAGAGGCTATCTTGGTTTTCGTGGATTGAGGAGGAAAGAGATGAAACGACTCCGTCCACGAGCTACAGCGGCTGCTGGCGACGACGAGGAAGACTAGCAGCACGGCGTGGCACTACCACAGGCGGCAGCACAGCAAGACGGGCGGTGTTGGCGGATGCCTATGCGTGCGGTGAAGAGAGGGGCGGCGGTAGTAGTGGTGAATGAGGGAGAGTTGCCCTGGGGGCTAGTAGAAATAAGAGGTAAGATGGGCCCCCACGGTAATAGCTGATATGGGCCAAATTTCTAGTTGAAATTCAAAGTGCGGCACTGCCGCTCGCCACACGCGGCACTGCAGTAGGGCAGGCACGGCACTGCCGCACTCCCCAGTACAATAGATTTAGCTACTAGCTAAATACCTCTATATATATAGGATATGGATACATATCTCAAGCACGTTATGATCAGCAACAAATAATCAATACAAACAATGATCACAAAGCAATTGTTTCTTAAGATAAAACATTTTAAGCACAATATTTATACTTTTGTAATTCATTTCTTCTATCCATGCTAGTTCATCAATCAAGGTGTGCTATAGTTCAAACCACGTTACGAGAATCAAGAATACTTAGCTCACTACACAAAGCACAAAACCTTGACTCATCAAGAGGCTTAGTGAAGATATCAGCTAGTTGCTTTTCTGTGCTCACATGGTGAATTTTGATATCTCCTTTGGTTTCGTGGTCTCTCAAGAAATGATGTCGAATGTCTATTGCTTAGTTCTTGTCTGGCTTACGGGATTGTTGCCTAACTTTATGGCACTTTTGTTGTCACACAAGAGTGGGATTTTAGTGAAGTGACATCCAAAATCTTGAAGGGTTTGACTCATCCAAAGTAGTTGAGCACAACATGCACCGACTACAACATACTCGGCCTCGGTGGTGGAAATGGCTACACAATTTTGCTTTTTAGAACTCTAAGATACTAGGGACCATCCAAGGAATTGACATGTCCCCGAAGTGCTTTTTCGATCTACTTTGCAACCGGCGTAATCGAAATCCGAATACCCAAGTAGATCAAACCTAGAGCCCTTAGGATACCACAAGCTAAGGTTAGGAGTGTGTACTAAATATCTCAAGATTCTCTTAACGGCCATTAAGTGACACTCTTTCGGGTTAGCTTGAAATCTAGTACACATGCACACACTAAGCATAATATCGAGCCTAGATGCGCACAAATAAAGTAGAGAGCCAATCATGGAGCGATATACCTTAGTATCCACAACTTTCCCTTCATCATTGAGATATAGATGTCCATTGGTTGGCATGGGAGTTTTGATAGGCTTGGCATTCACCATGTCAAACTTCTTGAGCATATCATGGGTGTACTTCGTTTGGCTAATAAAAGTTCCATCCTTCACTTGCTTGATTTAAAATTCAAGGAAGAACTTCAATTCACCCATCATGGACACCTCAAATCTCTTGGTCACGATCCTACTAAATTCCTCACAAAAAGAATGATTAGTACTACCAAATATTATGTCATCGACATATATTTGGCACACAAATATATCTTTGCCAACTTTGTGAATGAAAAAGGTAGGATCGGCTTTGCCTATTTTAAAGCCTTGTTTAAGCAAGAATTCCTCAAGGCATTCATACCATGCTCTTGGTGCTTGCTTAAGCCCATAGAGCACCTTTTGGAGTTTGTAGACATGGTTGGAAAACTTGTGATCTTCAAAGTCCGGTGGTTGCTCAACATAGATAAGTTCTTGAATAGGGCAGTTGAGAAATGCACTCTTCACATCTATTTGATATAGCTTGAAGTTGTGATGAGCGGCATAGGCTAGAAGCATTTGAATTGCTTCAAGTTTTGCCACTGGTGCATATGTTTCTTCAAAGTCCAAGCCCTCTACTTGAGTGAAACCTTGAGCAACCAACCTTGCCTTATTCCTTGTCACCACTCCATTCTCATCTTGCTTGTTGCGGAAGACCCACTTGGTGCTAATGACATTGGTATTGGGTCGTTCCACCAAAGTCCACACTTGGTTTCTTTCAAAGTTGTTTAGCTCTTCTTGCATGGCCATTACCCAATCCGGGTCTCCAAGTGCTTGTTCTACCTTAAGAGGCTCCAAAGAGGAAACAAACAAGTAAAATTGGCAAAAGTTTGCTAAATGTGAACAAGTTGTTACCCCCTTTCGAAGACACCCAAGGATGTTGTCAACGGGATGATCATGTTGAATTGTTTGCCTTAGCCTTGGATGCTCAATGGCCTCTTGTTCATCTTCTGGATCTTCATCATCATCTTGCTCAAATATGGGTTGTAGGTTTTGTCCTCGAGCTGGAGTCGAATCAGCTGCTGCTGACTATGTAGGTGCGGCACTGCCGCCCTCAAGCGCGGCAATGCCGCGCTCTAGAGTTGCAGTAGGTGTTTGCTGCAGTGTAGCATCAGGTACGTCAGTGGAATTTGGTGCATCAGCAACTTAAGGAATCTCCACTTCAGTGGCTTCATCTTCTTGTGGTCTAATATCACCAATTGCCAATTACTTGATTGCTTCACATGGTGGATCCTTCTTTCCTACAACACTTGAATCAACTTGCTCTACTTGAGAGCTATTAGATTCATCAAATGTCACGTCTACCGCAATCTCAACTCTCCCGGAGGTTTTGTTGAATACACGGTAGGCATGCTCATTTGATCCATAACCAAGAAGAAAACCTTTATCAACTTTAGGTGCAAACTTAGAGGTTTTAGGTTTCTTGTTAAGTATGAAACACTTGCACCCAAACACTCTAAAGTAAGACACCTTAAGCTTGTTACCGGTTAGAAGCTCATATGAAGTTTTCTTCAACCTCTTGTGTAGGTAGAGGCGGTTGATGGCATGGCAAGCGGTGTTGACGGCGTCACACCAAAAGATGTCCGGCGTCTTGTACTCATCTAGCATTGTCCTTGCCATATCAATGAGTGTACGGTTCTTCCTCTCTACTACACCATTTTGTTGAGGGGTGTATGGAGTTGAAAACTCATGCTTGATGCCCTCTTCATAAAAAAACTCCTCAACTAGAGTATTCTTGAATTCGGTCCCATTGTCGCTTCTCACTTTCTTGATGGGAAGACCAAACTCCTTTTGAGCTCTTCTAACAAATATCTTCACCTTCTCTTGAACTTGGCACTTGTCATGCAAGAAAAGTATCCAAGTGAAACGAGAATAGTCATCAACAATAACATGACCATATTTGTGACCCCTGATACTTAGGTAGGAGACTGGTCCAAAGAGATCCATATGTATTAGCTCCAATGGTTGCATGGTGGTCATGATGCTCTTTGGTGGGTGAGCTGCTCCAACTTGCTTTCTGGCTTGACAAGCGCTACAAATCCTATATTTCTCAAAGTGAACATTTGTTAGTCTAAGAATGTGTTCATCTTTTAGAAGTTTGGCCAAGTTTTAAATCCCAACATGGGCTAGTCAGCGATGCCAAAGCCAACCCATGCTAGATTTTTCCACTAAACAAGTCTCAAGCTTAGCTTTACTTTTATTGAAATCAACTAAGTAAAGCTTGTTCTTTAATTGACCTATAAAGACAATAGAGAAATCCTCCCTTCTAAAGACTTTCACACCCTTATCCGAAAAGAGACAATTGTAGCCCATCTCACACAATTGAGAAATGGACAACAAATTATAACTCAACGAATCAACATGTAATATATTTGTAATTGAATGCTCAAGGGTTATAGTAACTTTACCGAGACCAATCATATCCCCTTTTGAATTGTCTCCAAAGACAATATTTTTATTTGAGTGCGTCATTGGGGAATATGATGAGAACATACTCCTTCCTCCGGTCATATGATTTATACATCCACTATCAAGCACCCAACTTGATCCACTAGAAGAGTATGCCTACAAAACAAGTTTAGTTGCTAGATTTAGGTCCCCAATTTGACTAAGGGCTTTGCATGTTAGTCACAAGAATCTTAGAAACCCAAATAGATGTATTTCTTATATGTTGGTTTTCTTTCCAACATATTTTGCAACCACTTTCCCACTGCTGTTGTTCCTCAAAACAAAGCATGATATCAAGCTTTGTCAAGGTGCATAAGTCTTTAGTTGATAGGCATACTTATTCTTGGTGGCCCACACTGATTCCTTAGGCTTATGAAAAACCTGTTTCTCCTGGTACACTTTCTTCTTGGGCTTAGTTTGATCAGGAGCAGAATTGGTAGTCTTCCCATTTTTGTGGGGCGCAACACTGTCGCTCGAGGATGCTGCACTGCCGCAATCTATGCAGGCTGATCTGTATCAATTTTGCTCTTCCTTTCAAACTGCACACACTCATAGCCATTCACTATCCTTCTTCCATTTGTCTTGGCTCCTTTTATGTGTCCAAACCCATGCTTGATTGAGGGATGCCTTCATTACTTGAATTGTGGCCCTTTTGATTCATCATTCTTCTTGTCATTGGATTAGGTCTTACCTATCCACCCCTTTCCAATGACTTTATTGAGCCTAGCAATTTCCTTTCTCATAGCCTCCATGTTTGCAAGGTTAGTGGAATAGGCATTCAAATCAAGATTAAAATATTTTCCACAACCTTGACTAGTGGAGGGAGTAGATGTTTCCTTTGCCTTTGGGAGATGTGAGTTGTTGTCCCAAAGAATGCTATGTTACATCTCAAGTTCCTTGTGCTTTTCATCCAAGTCACAATATTTTTTGTTGAGAGCTTTATTTGCTTTCTTTGTAATAGCATGGTCCTCTTGCTCTTTGGTCAAAGCCTTGCGCAAGGATTCCACCTCACTTTTATCTAATGCAAGAGCTTATTTGCTAGCAATGTAGAGATCCTCTTATTGGATAAGGGTCTCTTCTCTAGATTCTAGCTCGGCTTGGACACTCTTTAAATTCTCCATTAGCTTAGCGATGAATAATTTGATCTTTCTATTCAAATTTTTAGTTATTATGTTTATTTCTTCATCACTATTTTCATCATCACTAGAGCTATCACTAATATCACTACTAGAGATATCACTAGGAGGTGGAGGAGATTTGGCCTTCGATTTGGATTTTACCTTCTCACCCTTTGCCATGAGACAAATGTGAGGGGAGTAGTAGTTATCATCGGACATGTCGTTGAAGAGCCTTGGTGTGGGGGATGACTTGTGAATAGCAATAGTTGCAACCTTCTCATCCTCTTCACTTGTGCCCTCTTTAGTTGAGTCCTATTCATGCCCAATGTAAGCCTCTCCCATGTACTTCTTGCTCTTTTTACGGTCGGCCTTCTCCTCTTTCTTGTCTTTCTTGTATTTGTTGTCCTTGATCTTATATGGACACATGGCAATAAAGTGATTAGTGCTTCCACAATTATAGCATGTCCTCTTTTTCTTGTTTGGAAAGCTTCTCTTCACTACCTTGTAGCCTTGCTTCTTTAGCCCCTTGTGATATCTCTTCATAAAGAGAGCAACATCATCAACTTTCTCATATTGATCATCATCATTTTCACTTTCACTTGATGATGATGTGGTCTCTACTCTTTCTTGAACTTGCTTGCTTGCTTTGGGCTTGCTAGTTGAAGCTTGTTGGTTGATCTTGGACTTGCTTGTAGAGCCTTGCTTGCTTGATTTGTTGACCTTGAGAGCTACATCTTTGATCTTGATGCCCTCTAACTTTGCTTATAATTCTCCAAGTTTCTTCCTCTCATTTGCTTCTTCTCTTTGCATGTCAAAGGTCAAGATACTCCCAAGTACATCATTTGGTGTGAAGTACCCAAACTTCTTCTTGTCTCTAATTAGAGTGACTATAGTCTCATTTCTAGGTGAATAAGCTTCTAACATAATCTTAATAATTTTGTGATCATCTAGCTCATCACAACCATAGCCTCTAATCTTGAGCACCATCGTCATCAACCTATCAAACATCTCTTGTGGCCCCTCTCCATCCAAGATTACAAACCGGTTGAGCTTTGACATCAATAAGTCAATTCTTGCCTTTCTCACTTTGTCAACCCCTTCATGTGCTAGGTGCAAAGTGTCCCATATTTGCTTGGCAACATCAACTCCAATCACTCTATTGTACTCATCACCATCTAAGGCACTAAGCAACACACTTGTGGCTTGACCATTGAGGTGAATGATTGTCATCTCTTCTAATGTTGGGTTCTTGGGATCAACCGATGGCTCAAATCCATTGCAAATAATCTCTCAAATACCGGGGTGAAGACCTATAAGATAATCTCTCATCAAGTGCTTCCACTTGGCAAAGTTTGTCCCATTGAAATGAGGTAACTTGCCTATGGGCACATTGATGAAAGACCTCCGATCATGGTTTGTCATAGGAATAGAAGAGTAGTTAAAGGATACGGCGGCATATTTGTTGTTGTTGGCCTTGCCCTTTCCTTTCTTTTCCTTCTTGTTCCCCTCCAACACTTGGTATGACTCATTATCATCTCCATCTTTGGAACTACTTGATATGCTTGATGATGCACTTGTTGCCTTCTCTTCTTCTTCCTTCTTCCTAGCTTCTCTTCTTTTTCTTCTTGCTTCTCTCTTAAGCCTTCTTTCTTCTTTTCTTTGCTTCTTCTCTCTTGCTTCTATTTTTAGCTTTCTTGCCTCCTTCCTTCTTCTTCTCTCATTATCATCGAGAGCTCTTTAGGCATCGGTAGCCTCAAGATGTGGTAGTGTGGTGTTGCTTGCTGTTGACGGGCTCAGCTCGCTGCTGTCTGTGTCGACATCCACCCGCTTCACGCTACTAGTTCCTCCTCTAGGCTCCATACCTCACGCGGTGAAGCGTATATGAGGTAACCTGCTCTGATACCACTTGTAGGATCTCTGGTCGGCCCAGAGGGGGGGTGAATAGGCCTGTCAAAACAAACACTCAAACTTTTATTAAATTCACCCTGTGGCACTACTGCTCTAGAGGGCGGCACTATCGGACTGCGGCACTACCGGGCCAGAACAGCAGCACTACCACACCTGTAGACAACTTCGAGTCACCATTCAAAATTCGTGAACAAAAACTTAGATCGGAGAAATTTCCTAGCTTACTGCATGTATGTCAATCATAGATCAAGAGCTAGAAGTAGTAGGAACACCACACACAAGTAGATCGACTAGAAACTCTAGAAATCACCTCAACCACAATATGTCATGCAAGTAATGTAAATCAAGCATAAGCGACACAATGATTTATCCCGTGGTTCAGCTCGCCACCAAGGCTTGCCTACCTCCACGTTGTTGAGGTTAGCCACTAAGACTTAGGGCTTTCCAACCCTTCCTCGTTCTCAAGTCAAGAGACTTAACTCTTGAGATGAGGGGTGAGTTTACTAGCTTCAAGAGATGGTTACATACCTTCCGAGGCTGCCACACAAGTTGGCAAGCTCCACGGACGATGCTCTAGCCAGTTAGGAGCCAAGCTACAAGAGTAACAAACACAACCGCCGGCTAAAATATGAACCAAGTGCTCTTTAGAGTTAGGGAATCAATGGAGCTACTCTCTTATCAAGTTTTAGACCCTTTTCCCTCAAGGATTGATGGGGAAATCAATGGATTTGCTTGGGGGCTCAAGGTCACCAATGGAGGGAGAGAGAGAGTTGCTCCTTTCTGTTTTGGACAAGCTGGAGTGAGGAAGAAGAGGCAGTGTACCATTGGGGAGGAAGGGGAAGGGTATAAATACCCCTAGCCCCCAACGGTCACTTAAGTCACGGCAGTGCCGCAGCTCAAGTGCGGCAGTGCCCCTCTTCAAGTGCGGCAGTGCCGCACCACACAAGACAGCAAGGGTAAGATTGAAGTGTAGACTATCTTGGCTATGAATCTGAGGATGCATGTGTATATTTGAGCACTTGGTAGCACATATTAGCTTAAGCATTATGTCCTCCTTTATAGTATGGCTTTTCCTATACTCAAATTCAAAATATAAAAGAATTTAAACCTCCTTTGAGTTTGAAGCCATCTACATTTGTAATTGGGGGCTCCTCCGTTTCGTGTAGCATCCTCGAACATGAATTCCCTGCTTGTCATCTCGATAAATCTCATTAGTTCTCTAATTGCGTGGTCATTATCACCAAAACCCACAATTAGGGCTTGATTGCACTTTTAGATGCTACTCCATGCACACTTGATGGTGATGATGGTGGATCATGCTCGGGCTATGAGAATGATGTATCTACATGCTCATCCACTACATCACATTGCTTCATATCACAAAGGTGACACCAATGTATCTAATGTAAATGCAATTGATCTTGATTCATATGAGGAGCTTCTAGATAGATATGGTTGCATGATCAAAGCTTTAGAAAAAGAGATGACTAAAACCGAAAAATTGAAAATTGAAAACTCTTTTCTAAAGAACACATGTGAACAACAAAAGCATCTACTTTATGTTACTACTTGTTCATATGAGGAGCTAAAATTAGCTCATGAGGAACTTAGTGTTGCACATGATAACTTGGTACAAGACCATGCTTTTCTCACTAAAGAGCTTTCAAATGAAAAGTCTAAAACTAGTGAGAGTTCATCACATGGGTCAATTGATCAATCACATATTGTTGCTAACCCTTGTAATGTAGGCAAGAAAAATATATCCACCTCTTGTGATGAATTATTAGCTATGCCATGTTCTTCACATATAGATTCTTGTTCTACTTCTTTGTCTTGTGAGACTAACCTTTTGAAGGAGAACAATGAGCTCAAAAATGAAGTGAAGAATTTGGACAATGAGCTAGAGAGGTGCTACAACACCAAAATCACCTTCGAGCATATGTTGAGCAACAATAGAAGTTATGGTGATATGAGTGGCATTTGATTCAACAAGAGCAAGATCAAGGGCAAGAGATGGGGCAAGAAAAGATATGAAAGAGAAATGAAGAAGCAAGAACAAGAAAAGCTCTCTCATTTCATGTGCTTCAAATGTCATGAAGTGGGACATCTTGCAAATGGTTGTACAAATGAAGAAAAGCTCAAGTTGAAGAAACAAGAAGAGAGGCTAAAGCATGTCAAGTGCTTCAAGTGTCGCACATGGGGCCATCTCACCTCTATGTGCCTAACCAAGTAAGTGGTGAAGCAACAAGAAGAGCCTCAACTAAAGCCACAGGTTGAGCAAGAAGAGAAGCCCCAAGTTCAAATCAAGATCAACCATGAAGATGGTGGTGATTTGATGATGATGATGAAGAAAACAAGAAGGGGTGGAAAAGTAAGAGAAAGAGCAATGCGTCCAAGGATGAATAAAGATGCAAAGTAAGTGAGCAAGAGCAAAGAAGAGAAGATGAAGAAGATTACTCACATGAGGTGCTATAGTTGTAACACATTGGGTCATGTAGCTTTAGGTTGCCCAATCAAGCTTGAGAAGAAGGCTCAAGCAAACAAAGAGAAGCATGGCAATGAGAAGCACCACATGAGCAAAGAAGAGAAGGCTCAATTAAAGAGAAAGTGCTACTCATGCCGGGAAAGGGGACACATGGCACATTCGTATCCCCTAGGTAACACTCCTAAGCCTATTTCAATTGATGATGATTCTATGCTTAGGAAGGATGGCAATGGTACCTCATTGGTTGCAATTGCAAAACATCCCGCTACCCATACTAAGGCTTTGCCTAAGTATGTTACACCTAACTTTAGAGGACCCAAACTTGTTTGGGTACCATCAAAAAATGGATGATTGCTTGTAGGTACCATGGCATTGGAGGCTTGATTCAATGGGTTTCTTATTGTTCATTATGTGTTGAATCAAGCTATGAAGCTTAGTGCACATCCAAACCCAATGCCAAGTGAAAATTGAGTGAAGTCCAAGTGCTCCAACATACAAGTGCTATAATTCAAGTTGTGGTAATCTATTGGATATATTTGATGGCGTGCAAATATTAGAGTTGAAAACTTGCTAATTGGATGATCATGAGCTAACCAAGGTGTAGCTCTAGTTGATCTCATTCATTTGGGTGCATATGAGTTGATTGAATTGGATAAATATGCAATGTTGCTTGCTATAAGATGATTGAATGGATGAATGCTTAGTAATCAAGTTTGGATTGATTTGAGTTGGATAAATTCATAATATGACCTTTATTAAGTGGATTGAATGGATATATGTCTTGTGAAAGTATTCAAACAAGTTAGTTTCAAGTTTGATTCATATTTGATGAAGTATAGCTTAAGTGATTGAAATCTGTCCTATATTGCAAAATCTAAGTGAGCTGTGATCTTAGCCATGTTTGAGTGATCAAATATATTTGTATTGGCTTGAAATTTGGTATGCATACTCTAGACTTATGGTATAAGATTATGTACAAATTTCATGAGAATTGGATAAGAGATGCTTCCGTCTTAGAGTAGATCTTGTCAGCTATAGTGCAGCAGTTTTCAGCATATGACAGTGATGGGAGAATTGAAATATGATAGCAATATAGAAGTAAAATGAAGCCCAAATTTTTATAGCTGCTAGATAACTTAGTTAATCACATCTCCACCAAATTTTGTGGCATTTAGGTATGTACATTGAGAGATATGTATTTTTGTTTGAAGGGTACAGAATTTGCTAGAAAAGTAACAATTATTGGATTGATCAAGAGTCACTTTGATTGAAAGGTCCTCAAGTTAGAAACATGTTTATAAGTGATTGAGGCACCTAAGTTTGGTTATGAAATGATCTAGAAGCATGACAAGAAAATAGTACAAGGACATTTAATTGTGTAGTGTACTTGGCACACATTTAGTACTAAAATGTAAGATCAAGACCAAGCTCAAGATGAAGATGAAGTTTAAGTTCTAATAACAATTAGAAATTATTTGGTAGAAAGAAAAGGACTTAAACAAATAGAAAGAAAAGAACTTAAAAAAGGTTTCATGATTACTCATCAAGTTAAGTCCATCACTTGGATCAATCAAACAAAGTCAATTCAAGTGAGTATCTAGAATAGTTCTTTGGAGAGAGGTCACTTCTCCCTAGTGTAGGGGCTTGCCGCCTATGTGTAGGTAAACCAAGTGTGGAACTTGAAAGGCTAATATGGAAGTGATGATCTAAGAAACATTTGAGATGCTTAGTTGAAGCAATCAAAATGGTTGATCAAGAAAAGCAAGCAACACCCAAAAGGGAGCTAGTCATGATATTTCAAGTAGTATTTTCACATTGATGCTCTTATGCAAGCATTGATCAAGAAAAGAAGTAAGCCAACCATAACAAGATAGTGCACTTGATCATTAGTGGTTTCAATTCATATGGGTGAAGAATGTACTTCATATTGATGATTGATCTTCACCATGCTAATAATTGGACTTCACATTGCTATTGCAGTGATGAATTAGAATCTATGTGACTATCCTCTACTCTAACATAGCAAAGGTATCATTGTAATATGCATGATCATTTTCATCCCTTACTAGTATGCAGTTAGTGCATATAGTACATGCTTTATAGGATCATGCATGACAAATAAAATTTTAAAATTCATAGCCTACCACTATTGCTTGAATGATTAGTTGAATTTAGTGGTAGTGTATGAGTTTGTTCATGAGCTAACGAACCCAAGTACTTGATTTAATTTGGATTGCTAATAAGTGACAAGTACAACATTGACAAGATAACCCTTGTAAGAGGTGTGAAGAAGCTTGTCATTGGTTCAAACCGAACTTTGAAGCTAAGGCAAATCAATTTGGTTCAAGTCATCTTAGAAACTCATGATAAGTAACAAAAGTATAAGCACAAGACAACAATGCAAATAGATATCTAGTTTGGATTGTTTCAAGTGGCATCTAGACTCAATTATTTCATCAAGAATTCACAAGTGGTGTCTACTAGATCAACTTATAAGTGATATCCTACAAGTGGTACTCATAAAGATAGCAAATGTTCAAGAAATAGTTTTTGTTGACAAATCAATCATAAACGTGGTATCACATCTCTACACATGGTATCATTCATACAAGATGGTGGTTCCACAAGTGATCCTCAACTTTAAGTGATCATCAAATAAATAAAGTTCCCTCACATTCAAGAGCTCAAGATTATCAAGTTAATGACCCATGCTTGACATAGGGGGAGGAGCCCCACTACAATTGGTATCAAGGTTACAAGATCCTACCCATGGTGTCTAAAGAGCTATACAAGTGGTGTCTATCAAAAATGAAGATTCAAGTGTCAACCATCTACCCCAATGCAAGCCTTTGCATCAATAAGAAGCACACCTTTTATGGAAAATTGATGACAAAGGGGGAGAGATTGTACAAAGATATGAAAGCTTTGGGAGAGATTGAGACAAAGATATTACAATTGGGGTTTTGGACATGGACAATGGACAAAGAGGGAGCAACATTGAGGAATTGAGAATGATCAAAATTCTTGGACAAGAGAAGCACACAAGTAGGGGGAGCAAGCTCATGAACTTTGATTAATTGCATTCTTGAGATGTGCATATTCATGTGCTTGCTTGCATTGTATAAGTTTTTAAATTTTATATGCTTGCTTGTGTGTTGTATGCTAGTTATAGAACTTGAATGATGAAATGATAACTAGCATGCATAGGATGGTAGCTAGACTTGTGTTTTTACACGTGGTACTAGAACCTTGCTTATAATGTTGATCTCACGGGGTTTCTAGTGTTTTTGTTGTCTAGCTACTCATGATGATAAGGATGGTGTTAAAACTGCAACACCGATTGGTATCACGCTTCAAAGATTATTCTATACACCTTAGCATCACTTAGTAGTGGTAACACTCCCACAAATTTCATATTTATGCATGTGTGTAAACTTGAAACCAAACCATTTGAGCACACATGTAGGGGGAGTTATCACTACCAAGTCAGGATTTATGGTGCTTATCCAAATTTTGACATAGAGGTTAAATGTTGGATAAGTAGCATAACATCCAAATCAAGTTAGCAATTTACACTTGTGTCTAGTGCTAGCTTGAAATGAGCTTAATTTCCATATCTTTATAGAGTTGTCATCAATTACCAAAAAGGGGGAGATTGAAAGGTCTTTGTTTGGTTTTGGTAATTGAGTGACAACCTAGGTGGACTAATGTGTTTAAATGTGAGATACACATGTGATTAGTCCATAGGTACATGTGTGTGAGCAATACATGCCATGGAGGTGAAATGGCTTGGATTTGTTACAAGGCTCACACATGTGATGAAGGAGCTCATTGCATATGAGACATGACAATGAGTCATGTGACTAAGGTGGAGAAGATCAAGACAAGACTTGGCTTGATGGACCGGTTGCAAGCGTGAAGGGCAAGTTGGAGGCTTTGGAGCGATGGACCATGTGGCGGTGAAGCTTGAGCAAGACTTGGCGCCGATGGACGAAGGCAATGGTGAAAAGCAAGTGAGGTCAAGATCGATGAACCAATACAGTCACATGATGATATGAAGTGGATCATTTCATTTGGTGATTGGTTGGTGCATGTGTTGCATCAATGTTGGAGGAGATGGAATGGAATGCGTAAGGCAAAGGTAATTTGTAGGGTATTTCATTTCACCGGTCAAAGATTGTGTAGAGAAGTGCATGACCAGGTTTAGGATAGATGGACGTACTAATAAGAGGAGCAAACTTGTTTACGTATCGGTCATCTAGTGCCACTTAAGCGATCACTTGGTGGTGTTAGCACATTTGCAAAAGAGAAGTCGAAAGGTGAAGAAAGGAGGCAAAACCGAGCTTGGGGTGCTGTCCTAGGGGCACCGCCACCCCCTATCCGGTGCACCGCCACCCCTAGTGGCGGTGACCGGCTGGTCAAGGCCAAGAGCAGGGGTTGGAACTGGCACCGCCGTACCTTGTCTGGTGGAACCGCCATCCCTAGGGCGATGCCCACATGGACTTGGTTTCGAGCAGCAGCAGAAGGGCTGTCATCGGACGTGACAGTGTACACCGCTATGTGTAGGGCGGTGCACCGCCAGGTGTTGTCCGGTGGCACTACCACTTTTTTCCTGAGGGTGGTGAGTTCGGTGCTGAGGCGAGGGGGTCACCGCCACGGTAACCACCATGGTGACGACGGTGCACCGCCCTATTTTTCTAGAGAGATGGGTTTTCGGGGTGTTGGCCGGGGTGGCACCGCCACCCCCTGTCCGGTACCACCGCCGCCTGTCCGGTGACCATGGCTAGTCAAACTAGCCATTGGATTTGACCATTGGGGGGCACCGCCACCCCATGTCCGGTGACCGCACCATCGTGTTGGGTGCCGTCGCAGAAAGTGCAGCTTTGCTCCAACGACTCTATTTGGCTTGGGGGTTATAAATAGAGGTGGAGCTCGGGCATTTGGCTGGTTGAGCACCTTGGGGTTGTGTTGCCCTTGTGTGTTCTTGGTTTGATAAGCCTCTAACTCACTTGTGCTTGCAAGCCTCCTATCCCAATAATTCTAGTTGATATAATCTCTAAGACAATCAATGGCTAAGTCACTAAGAGCTCTCAAAAGATAGCTACACTAAAGAGCTCAACTAGGTGAGAAGCTAAACTAGCAAAGGTAATACAAGCTCTCAAAACTAATTACACTAAAGAGCTTGTTACAACTAGTTTGCACAAAGTAAAGAGAGGATGGAGAAGTTTATAACGCCGTGTAGAAGTGATGAACCAATCAACATAATATGAATATCGGGTGAAATCCAATGGCAAGAGACAATCATTTTTTCTCCCAAGGTTCACATGCTTGCCAGCACGCTAGTCCCCGTTGTTCACCCAATTGGACACCGCAAGAACCTACCCACAAGTGAGGTAGCTCAATAACACGAGTAATGTACTAGAGTTGCCTTTGGCACTCCACCGGGGAAGGCACAAGACCCCTCACAAGCAACCGATCGAGGCTGAAGACAATCACCAACTCTGCTCAATGATCCTCCAATCACCGGGTAGTCTAGGTGTCGGCAAACACCAAGAGTAACAAGCTCACAACCAGCCCAAATCACTCAACTAGTGCCACAAGATGATGCAACTCAATGCAATGCACTAGAGGCTCTCCAATCTCACTCAAGATGATGAAATCAAGTGAACAAGTGAGTGGAGTGTGTTGCTCACCTTCCAAAGGGTGTGCACAAGTGTATGAGGTGCCAAGAGAGTGTCCAAGGCCGGCCACACCCTCTATTTATAGCCACACAAGCAAATAGAGCCATTACCCCTTTGGAGCTGTTTCTGGGAGGGCATCGGACAGGGCGGTGTGGTCACCAGACAGGGGGTGACGGTGCCCCCAGTGGTCGAATTCCAACGGTCGACCAATGGCTAGTTGGTCACCGGATAGGGTGACGGTGGCACCGGACAGGTTGTGGCGGTGCCACCCTGGCCGAGCCCCCGAAAACCCTGCTCTCTGGATAATTAGGGCGGTGCACCGCCACCCCACGGCAGTGACCAGGGCGGTGCCCTTTCAGCCCTAACTCCAGCAAGTCCTAGCCTCGGTAAAAAAGCGGTGGTGGCACCGGACAGCCACCGACGGTGCACCGTCACGCACATGGCGGTGAACACCGCCGTGTCCGGTGACCACCTCAAAGCTACTGCTCTCAGACATGTCCAAACGGGCACCGGACAGGCCTAGGCGGTGCACTGCCTCACCCATGGCGGTGACCACCCTGAGGCAAAAACCTCCATTAGCTGTGTTTTTTATTCTCGATTTGATCCACAAGCAGTCTATCACTACTTTGCAAGGGATGCTAACTCTCAAAGTGTTTTCTCAAAAACATGTTATAGCCAAGTTAGCATTTCTCAAAACATTTTCCATAAATATTTTTGCTTGCTCTCCGATGTGCACTAGGCCTAAATGCAATGCATGAAGTCCAACACCTAGTGGCACTAGATGACCGAATTGTCTAGTTAAGAACCACTCTTAATAGTACGACCATCTACTCTAAATGTGATCACACTCTCTATAGTGTCTTGATCACCGAAATAAAACCCCTATTTATACCTTTGCCTTGATCTCCATAGGGTTTTATTTTTCTCTTTCTTCTTTTCTAAGTTGAGCACTTGATCATCATCACATGTGGCCATCTCATCATTTCATGTGATCAACATCACCATTTGAGTGCCACCATGCTCCTCACTCGGATTGCACCAACCAAGCTCATATCATAACTCATGACAAAGGTTACAGTTAGGTTTCATCAATTATCCAAAATCAAATTAGGGCTTTCAAAGAGGACCGACAGCAACCTTGGAGCTTGTCTCAATGGGGACTAGCGTGTTGGCAAGCATGTGAACCTCGGGATAAAATCACCGTGTCATCCTTGTCTTCCCATTGGTTTGCAATTCCCTTACTCAAGCTTGTAATTACTTTCATATTCATTGTGCTTGTGTAGGTGCTCTTATAATTAGTTAGCTTGTGTAGCTTGCTAATTACCTTCTTGCTTATGTAGCATAGAAGTAGCTCCCTTGCGTGACTAATTCGGTTTGAGTGACCTTGTTAGTCATATTGTTTAGTTTGTGTAGCTAAGTAATTTACGTTCTCTAATTTGGCTTGTGTAGCCTTGTTATTGAGCATTGCTAATAAGCTTAGGTGACTTTGTGCTTTGGTTTACTAGATTGTGTAGGAGCTCCATCGGTTGTGTGAAGTACTAGTTGCATAGGTTTGTGTGACCTTACAAGTTAGATTGGTTAGGTGAGCTCTAGCTAGCCCGACACCTTAGTTGCTTGTATAGGATCTTTTCAAGGTGTTTGATAACATAGATAGAAGGATGTAGTCTTGACTAGACCGATACTTTTAATTCCGCATTCACCCCCTCTAGTCCGCCATCTCGACCCTACACCGGGCGACGACGGGAAGAAGGTGCCGGCGGGGAGCTCTCGCTAGGTGGGGGATGGGAAGAAGGGGCCAGTGGCGGGCACAGCAGCCGGCGCATGGGTGCTGGCCGGTGGAGGCGCCGTGGACGATGGCGCGGGATGGAGGTGCCACGGGGAGTGGGACAAGCGGACGACCACATGTGGAGAGTTTTTTTTTGAGAGCGCGTCTAGACGGTCACAGAACGGACGCCCGTGGCGTATCATTGTCCTAGTTAGATCGGTTGCTATCATGGAGAATTTGTTTTTTCTTTCATTTACCCTTTCTTTTAATTTCTTTCTGCCACTGGGTTTGGGTGGCTATGGCTACATTGTCTAGGCAATTGATCATCATTTCTGCCTGCAACACCGTACCGTTACAAAGACCAATTGAGATGATCTTAAGGCTTACGTATTTTGATCGAGCATCGTCGGTAAGTGGATCCTTGCTGCCTAACCTTTTTGGGCTGTAGCCTCTGAGCTTGACCTATATATTTCAGGTTGTGTGATAATGAGCAGTCAAGCTAGCTACTTATAATCAACACAAATGTAATTATCTGTTTACTCTTACCTAAACCACAGAAAAAGGACGATTAATTATTTTTTCCTGAGATTACACAGCACAACGCAGATACTCGCAATGCACGCACACTCACTCGTATGAATGCACGTACACAAACCCTATGAGTATCTTAGAAGACTGGACCGACAAATACTCGAGATTGACGAAGTCACCACATGCGCCTCCTTGTCGACAAAAACATCGCCTACAACTGAAATCACAACGTCATTAAATCCTAAAAATCACTTCTATGAAGAGTCGAACTCAGAACCTGGTGTGTTACTAAGGCTCTCGTAATCACTGGGCTATAGCCTATAGACCCTTTCGCAACGATTAATTAAATTACTCTACTGGTGGTCCGGTGCTCCCGTTCCTGTCCAGTGCCGTCACAACAGGCACAGTGGTGTTAGACAGATAAGATGATGAGAGCATGCATTAGCTAGAGAAGAAGCATTGCACTGTGGTAATTGTATGAACTATGACGTACGTGCTTCATTCTCTGCGTCTTGGCCTGCCCGGCCGTCTCTTTTGGAGCTTTTGTAAAGAAGCAGTGTAGCATCATCGATCTTTTGCACGTACGTACGAAAAGGATGAACAGACAAATAAACCAAGAAGAGTTCAGTTCACTTAGCCCGTTAGGAGATCAGATCAAATCTCTTTATTGCCAGCCTGCATGCAACAACTCAAGCCTCTTGCAGTATGCGCCAATTGATCCACCTGCTATGCACCTCTGATGAAATGGTTGCAGTTGCTATCTACTTTTACGTATAAGGGCGGTCCCAATATAAAAACTATGTGTAGTTTATATACCTATTATTTTTTATAGACACGGCAGGTAAGAAATCATGTACTCAATAGATAGTTTGTACAGAACAATTTTTTATCCATTCACATATATCATCTCTCCATTCTCTACCAATCATATCTCTTCATGTCTTGGTTCTCGTGTAGACATGATTTCTAACTTAGACCTGGTTTCTATAATTTTTTGCTCTCTCTTTAATAACTACCTTGACATATCAGCAAAATGCTTAGGTGACAGTACAATTAATATCCATAGAAACTACGATGATTTCTATATTGGAAGTGCCCTAACATACCTCTACTGAGAGTAGATGCCAGCTGTTGAAAATTGAGGAAATTGTCTCCTGTTCTTTGACCCATATCGATGTATCTTTCTGGTCGGAAGCGCTGTCTCTCTCTCTATCGGAAGGTCTCTCTCCCATACAGACAAGAAGTACACATTTCACCGGGTCGGGCCTAATTGTTTTGTTCCTATATTATATTTAGATCAGCATTCTCTTTTTCGTACTGCTGTATATATGGATTGCCACTTAGAAGTAATTAATTAATTAATTACTCCTCCATAGGACGAGCTAGCTAGATGCATGTGTGGTACAGCAGGATAGTGAGCATGTTTGCTTTCGGTGCATCTGTACTAATTCTGCACATTTTGTGCTAGTCCCCACTATTTGTACGGCTAAAACTTAATTAATTTCAGGACAGTGCCTGCCTGCCAGGTGCCTGCAGCTTGTGGGTGCTGGGAGAAGCAGAAGAAGCTCCAGCCAGCAGGTTCGGACAACCGAAACTGAAAGGGGTAGCTAGCGCTTATGAGATCGCACGCGGCTGGTGGACCCATCAAATTATCTTATCTGAGTAGTAAGTATGAGTAGTCCCAGCACTAACAGCCTGTTCGCTTGAACTTAATCTACAATATTTTTCTCTCATAATAAAATAGTTTCAGCCAACTTATTTATCAGCCGAACAGAGAGAACAACACGTAGACGACATTCCTTCGATGGTTCGAGAAAATTAATATATATATATGGTGTACTATAGTGTAATATTTGGATTGGTCTTATAGTGGCTCTAGACGTGTGAGATTAGATCAATTGAGTATGCTTGCTTTAATTTGCTGCTGCATGCTTTTGTGATGTTTGATTAGTATATATAGGAGTATGAGTATTCCATAATTTGCTATGAGCATGCTTTGTGTTGTTTAATTTGCTGCTGCATGCTTTTGAGTTGGTCTCTGTTCGGCTTACTCAAAAAACCGACTTGTTCGACTTGTTTTTTCAGCAAGAATAGTGTTTTTCTCTCATAACAATTCGGTTAGAATAGTATTTTCAGCTAGTTTTAGCCAAGTTTCAGCAAGCCAGATCAGTGTCGCCCAGTGGAGTATTTTCTCTTGGCTAGATCATCTATGGTTGTGTGGTCTGTGCCCGGTCTCTTTGGCCGCGCACGTCGCAGCTCTGTCAGAGAGCCTGTGCTGCAGGAGCGTGTCTCCCTGCGTCGTTTGTTTCCTTTGTTGCGTGTGCTCTAGGGAACTTGTGTTGTCGTAATCCTTGATTTCCGTTAGCTTTGTACTTTAACAACTTTACTTCATCTTAACGAAATACGTACCTCGTGGTACGGCAAAAAAAAAGCAGGATATGTGCCCTTAGGGCTAAATTTTACTCTACCATAACACCATGCATCATGCCGAGCGCTAGCTTTGTTTTTTCTAAAACAATGAAAGTACTAGTACAGCAGAGTAGTAGTAATGCTCACTACAGTAGTACAGCCTAATCGTAGCACAATAGTTGTAGCAGGATCTGTCCCTCCCTGTCTCCCTGAAGCCTGAACTCCTGAAGCCGCCAAGCTTGTCCTCACTCCTCAGCCAGTCTGTACTTCCATCGTCAACTTTCTCCGCCGGCAGCCGCAACGACAGCTTCCTACCCCGGGGAAGAAGTATACCGTGGACCCCAATATGTGTCCATGTGTGGCTAGAGCGCGTCATCGTAATGGATGGTGCTTTTTTTTTCATGGAAAACCTAGATTACACCAGGGCACCATCAGACATGCAGTGTTTAGTTTGAAGATTATATTAACTATCACGACCGGACGCGCTCCGCTGCCAAAACGCGTCAACAGCAAACACTGTGTACTACAGCGACATGCTACAGTACAGTGCAAATAGTGTAGAACGGTGTGTGGTACAGTACATGGAGCACTGAGGAACCAGGAATTTATTCCTAGTCGAGGGATCTTATTATTATTACATCCAGCTTAAGCCAAGCGGGGTAGGATTATATGTTACCTGATTACCTCTATCTTGTGATAAGTGTACTTCTATTGGTTCAAAATTTATCCTACTATATGCGTATTTCTATCTCCTAACCCACCTAACACTAGTAGGCTTAGGTTATTTTTTCCACTTCTAAAGTGCAATTATTGCATGATCGAGAGCAACTTTTCTATAGGGACACCTATGTCATTTTCCTATAACACTAGTTTGTCCTAATTTTATTTATTGTGGGACAGAGTGAGTATTCAAACTTTAGGCTTGTGTAGAAAAAACACCATCCATTAGTCCCTTTAAAACAATTATTATATTTAGTCCTATCCCAAATCCCCTCACCTCATTTTCAAATACGGGGTATTTTGTTCTCCAGCATGTGCATTTTACGTGGTTTTTATCCATGCTCGGCTCTTTTCCTACCAAATCCTAGCACGTCCTCTGGCACGTGAGACGTGACACTATCAACATGTGTCCCTCCCACGCAGCCACCAATCACCACCAACCCCACCCACGTCTCCGTAACAGGAGTCTTCAGTCAATCCAATGCTGTTTGAGAACTGAGTGCTAGCTCAGTGTGCAGGCCATCCATCCGGGTTCGATGACTAGCATCGGCAGCGGGTGTCTTATCGGGAACAGTCTACTATCATATCTTTCAGCCATGTATTTTTAGCCTTAGATATAGGTTGTAGGTCTAACTTGCGCACTAGAGGTGTATGTGGGTGTGTGCGTGTGGTGTGAGTTAGTGCGTGAGTTCATATACTACAGCTTGTATTCAAAGGTTGAGGCAATAAAAAAAATCCAACGCTGTTTTCCCTCCATTGTTGTTCCTCCCCTTTTGCATTTGGACAATCGCTTGTAGAGAGGATCAGATGATCGTGTCAAGAGAGGGATATCAGTTCTCTGGGTGGAAGACAAGATCATTGAAAACCGTGGGACCAGACTACTTATGTGGCACATAATTTAAATGTTGGTACATAAGAGCACTATGGTGGCAGAGAAAGATTTAGGGAGGATAAATATTTAGGATAACCCCTATGACCCTGTTTGCTTCGCTGAAAAGTCATGGCTGAAAGTACTGTTCGCTGATTTGTTGTAAGAGAAAAACACTACTCCTTCGCTGAAACAGTACGACTCATAAGACAAGCGACGAGGGCCTATATGAGAGAATAGAATATTAAATTTAGGAGAACTCTTAGACATGCTACTTATTTTGGGCCATTGGCTCGACCTAAAACTTGCTAAAATGGAGTAAAATAGAAATAGAATGGCATGCAATTGTTCTCTAGAAAGAGACGAACAAAACTAGCTGGCTTAGAAAGAGATGAACAAAACTAGCTGACTTAAAACTTGCTAAAATGAAGTAAAATAGAATGGCATGCAATTGTTATCTGGAAATAGTCACCATAACTTTAAAAACTTTCAAATAAATGCATATTAAAGAGACATTGATGTGCCCTGCAGAGCTGGAAAAACAATGGAAATAGATGGAGAAAATCATACAAAGTAATTAATAAATTTATTAGGACTGTACAAGGATTAAGAGTATCTATATGTATATGTTGTGTTAGAAACTGAGAGAGAGAGAGAGAGGACAAGGGTAATTACTTTTTATTAGTTGTATGTATTAAGCATGAACTTTTAGATTCGTACAGAAGCATGGGTTGAAGCCTTAATTATTTTAACATAGATACAGGGTAGTCGTTTTACGTCTAGGTTTATTTCTCCTTGGGTAGTTGTCCGATTGTTTTGGGTGGTCGAGACTGTGCACTTCAGCCGTTTCCTTCTTAGGCCCGGAGTTGTTCTTGGCTTCCTCTCGTATTTTGGAATTTCTTTTGATCTGGGCTGAAGCACTGTGTTCTCTTGTTTTTCTCTGTAACTCTCCTTTTTTCCTTTATCGTCTAATAAAAATAACGGCAAAGCTCTTGCCGTCTTTTAAAAAAAAAAACTTAGTTATTTGAAATGATACTGTGATGTGTGATCTACGTTTGGATTTGTATGCAGAATATTCTAGATGTATGATTAGTTTACTATGCTTGCTCTTTTGTGCACGCAGAGCACAATTGGCATTGTTAGTCAGAATTACACAAGAGACCAAAGCATCAGGCCGCTTTTCCAGTTCCAGGGCCAGTAGTTCCCGTTCTTCATCAGAAAAGTTAGCCACAACAACTCCTCCATCTGCATCTTAAAAGAATTTTAGTCTACAAGAGAAATCTTTCCTTCCGTCGCCGATAACTGCAGCCTTTGAAATTTCTGTCCTTTATTAGTACTCCCTCTGTCCAGTAAATTTTGCAATCATAGGACTGGAGGGAGATAGCAATGCACATGACAAATGACCAAAATACCCTTGTATTTGCTCTGACGTACTAACCCAAAGTTTAGTTTTTTATTTTCTTTAGCGTTCTAGAGACATCCGTGAACTGTGAGGAAGAGCAGATCACCAACAGCACAGGGTCTAATGTGGGTCCTCTTGATGTGATAGCCTAGCATGATAGACCCTATGAATTTTACGGTTGCAAAATTTGTTGGACAAATTTGAACTCTTAAATTGCAAAATTTACTGGACGGAGGGAGTACTTGAAAAGGAATGTGAGAAGCTGACAGTCTTGAATATTGCCGGTAGCTCAGTGAAGGCAAAGAAATTCTGTCCCTCCTTTTGACTGCACGTTCCGGCGTCGGCCTCATCACGGGCAGTGAACA
Source organism: Miscanthus lutarioriparius (assembly GCA_904845875.1). Classification (NCBI taxonomy): domain Eukaryota; kingdom Viridiplantae; phylum Streptophyta; class Magnoliopsida; order Poales; family Poaceae; genus Miscanthus; species Miscanthus lutarioriparius. The sequence continues at coordinate 66,953,698 of CAJGYO010000019.1, forward strand.
GCGATGGACGCATGGAGGATGGAGCACAGGGGTAGTTAGTCAACAAATGGACACGTCAATCAGATCAGATTTAGCAGCTACACCAAACGTCACCATTGGCGTATAGGGTGGTCCGCATCAGTGTTTCAGAGTTTCCAGACGTTTTCCATGGCGCTGTGTCACTGTCCCCTGAGCAGCCACGCGTCGAGCATTTAATCGTCCAGAGACCAGAGCAAACAAGCTTCAACAACAACACAGACAACAAAAGGCAAAGAGCTGTACACCACACACACAGGTTCCAGGTTCAAGGGCATAGGACGTGTCTGGAACGCAAGAATCTCTCAGGAATTCGACATGTTTCTACGATGCTAGCTAGTGGTGAAACAATCTTTGCTTTTCAATTCGAAAAACAGAGCTTGGTTTGTGTCTTTTGAAAGAGCTAGCTAGCTTCCATGTCATGGAACGCTGGCTGAACATGAATCATAATTCTCTTCAGCAGCATAATGAGTCGCCAGCAGTGTGCATGAGTAGTCAGGTACACTTCCTCCCACCAAACGCAATGCATGACATGATTGGCTCATGCTCATCCACGACAGAGAGCTCAGAGCTGCATGCGATCGAGTATCTTATTTGTTTTCAACGGACGAATATGGTCGGTAGGTGCCATGTCCTGGCCAGAAGCAATCCATTTTTGTTTTTTTCCCCCATAGTCTATACACTCGATCTGTTCGTAAGCTATGACATCGTAGTCCTACTATCATGAAAGAGGGATACATTTTCACCAGAAAATAGGAACTTATCACTACTGGAATCTCGTTTTTTTTTTCTGTGGGTGATAAATTTTTCTGTGCGTTTTTTTCGGTACGCATAGAAAAATTACGATTTTTCTGTCGGTTCTAAAATATCCCGACAGAAAAATACAAAAACCCATAGAAAAATTATATGAGTGACAATACACACACGAAAAAAATCAGCACTCACAGAAAAATGCAATTTATTCTGTCAATTCTTTAAAAACGCACAGAAAAAAATATGTGCACGTACAAAAAAAATCCAAACCCTAACCCGCCGGCCGCCGCGCCCCCAAACACCCTCCCACGCACGCAGTAGACCGTGCCCCCTCCCTCACTCTCTCCTTTCAGCGCCGCGCCCCTCCCTCTGCGACTCAGCGCGGGGCTCCTCCCCTCCCCGAGCAGCGCCGCCACTCCTCCTCTCCCTCTCCCTCTTCATCGACGCGGCAGGTGTGGCCCCTCTCCTTCACCCCCGACGCCGGATCCGTCTCCCTCTTCACCCTTCACCCGAGCAGCGCATCCGAATCCGTCGCCACCGCCGACGACCGAGCAGATCCGCGCCTCCCCTTCTTCTCCCCATGGCACCCCTCCTCCCCTTCTTCTTCCCGGGTGGTGCCCTCCCTCCCCTTCTTCACCCGGCCAGATCTGGCCCCTCCCTCTCTGGATCCGGCCCGGTGGCTGAGCGGTGGTGGTGGTGGCCGTCGGCGGGGCTTCCATGATGGGGCGACCCTCCCCCCCTTCTTCTTCTCCCCACCGGCACCCTCCCTCCCCTTCTTCTCCCCGGTCGGGTGGGTGCCCTCCCTCCCCTTCTTCACCCGTCCGGATCCAGCCCTCCCTCTCCTAGATCCGGCCGGTGGCTGCGATGGTGGTGGTGGTGGTGGCCAATGGGCGTGGTGGTGGCGGCGGCCCTCCCTCCCCTTATTCTCCCCACCTGGCGCCCTCCCTCCCCTTCTTCTTCCCGGTGGGCGCCCCTCCCCTCCCCTTCTTCACTCGTCCGGATCCGCCCTCCCTCTCCCGGATCCGGCCGGTGGGTGATGGTGGTGTGGTGGTGGTGGCGGCCCTCCCTCCCCTTCTTCTTCCACTGGCCCCTCCCTCCCCTTCTTCTTCCCGGCGGGTGTCCTCCCTCCCCTTCTTCACCCGGCCGGATCCGGCCCTCCTCTCCGGATCCGGCCGGTGGTCTGTGGTGGTGGCTGGTGGCGGGCGTGGTTGTGGCGGCGGCCCTCCCTCCCCTTCTTCTTCCCGCCGAGTTCATTGCCTTGGTTTCTCAGTTCAGCTGTAATGCAGCGTGTGTGGTTCCTCTGACTGGTTGGCAGATAGTTGCTATTGAGTAAAAAATTTGTGCTATTCTGGAATTCCGAATGCATGTAGTGTTCTATCCATTTGCTTCTACTTCATATATGACTCTAGACAAAGGAAATTAGTAGCCATGGTTGATCATATCTGTTTTACCTTGCATCCATTGTCTCTCAAGGTTGTATTAAAAAATCTGGAAGGCTAGCTACTTATAGATAGAAACAGCTTTAGGTTTATATAAAAAAATCTTTGTGGTTTAATTTGCATTTGCACATCTGAAAGGTCCTAATGGCTAGAGGGGGGTGAATAGCCTAATAAAATTTCTACAACAACACTTAACAAAAGGATTAGACAATTATAAGGCGAAGCTAGTTTTGCGCTAGCCTACCAAAATGCAAGCCACCTACCATAATTCTAGTTTAGATGGAGTATATCCACACAATAGCTATATCACTACACTAAGTTAGTGTGCTCTCAAAAGCTAACTAAAGAGCCACACTAACCAAACTATCAAGCTCTCACAACTAGTTACACTAAAGAGCTTGACAACTAGTTTGCGGTAATGTAAAGAATAGGTAAGTAGGTTATACCACCGTGTAAATGTATGAACCAATCAATCACAAGTGTGGATAACAATGAAGACCAATCACCTCGGAATCAATGATGAATACAATGATTTTTTACCGAGGTTCACTTGCTTGCCGGCAAGCTAGTCCTCGTTGTGGCGATTCACTCACTTGGAGGTTCACGCACTAATTGGCATTACACGCCAAACCCTCAATAGGGTGCCGCACAACCAACACAAGATGAGGATCACACAAGCCACGAGCAATCCACTAGAGTACCTTTTGGCGCTCCGCCAGGGAAAGGTCAAGAACCCCTCACAATCACCACGATCGGAGCCAGAGACAATCACCACCCTCTGCTCGACGATCCTCGCTGCTCCAAGCCGTCTAGGTGGCGGCAACCACCAAGAGTAACAAGCAAAACCCGCAGCGAAACACGAACACCAAGTGCCTCTAGATGCAAACACTCAAGCAATGCACTTGGATTCTCTCCCAATCTCACAAAGATGATGAATCAATGACGGAGATGAGTGGGAGGGCTTTGGCTAAGCTTACAAGGTTGCTATATCAATGCAAATGGCCAAGAGAGTGAGCTTGAGCCAGCCATGGGGCTTAAATAGAAGCCCCCACAAAATAGAGTTGTTGTACCCCTTCACTGGACGCAACATGGGGTGATCGGACGCTCCAGGCCGATCGACCGGATGCTGGCCCTTAGCGTCCGGTCATGTGATACACACCACGTGTCCCCGGCTTCAAATACAGTTCGTCAGATTTCAACGGTCATTTGTTGACCGGACGCGTCAGTTAGAAAATGACTGAACGCTAGAGCTCAGCGTCCGGTCGTTTCCAGTAAGGTTCCAAACGCGAATTTCCACGACCGGATGCATCCGGTCATGCCCGACCGGACTCACCCAGCGTCCGGTCACTTTAACGTCTCCGCTATGTGCCCCACGTCAGCGTACGTCAGCACTGACCAGACGCACCCTGTCAGCGTCCGGTCGTAGAGCGACCCAGCATCCGGTCGTTTGACCGACGCCAGCGTCTTCGCTGTTACACCTGACCGGACGCACCGGTCTAACCGAGGCCAGCGTCCGGTCACTCTTAGTGACCTCCGTCTTTTCTGTCTAGGGCGCCGGTGGAGTTTCTTACCCTTGCTCCCAAACTTCACCACCCTTGATCAAATGTGCCAACCACCAAGTGTATCACCTTGTGCACATGTGTTAGCATATTTTCATAAACATTTTCAAGGGTGTTAGCACTCCACCAGATCCTAAATGCATATGCAATGAGTTAGGGCATCTAGTGGCACTTTGATAACCGCATTCCGATACGAGTTTCACCCCTCTTAATAGTACGGTTATCGATCCTAAATGTGATCACACTCACTAAGTGTCTTGATCACCAAAACAAAATATCTCCTACAAATTATACCTTTGCCTTGAGCTTTTTGTATTTCTCTTTCTTCTTTCCAAGTCGAAGCACTTGATCATCACCATGCCATCATCATCATCATGCTATGATCTTCATTTGCTTCACCACTTGGAGTGTGCTACCTATCTCATGATCACTTGATAAACTAGGTTAGCACTTAGGGTTTCATCAATTCACCAAAACCAAACTAGAGCTTTCAACATCCAAAATGATTTCCTATTATACTAATCCTTGGAGCGTAATTGGCAACTGAATTATGCTACCTCTAGAATAAAAGTGCTATATACATTTAGAATGCTATCTTGGTTATGCTACTTTTAAAACTTTTGCATGCATGGATTAACAAAATGTTATCTGAACAAAATGTTATCTGAACGCTTAGTTACCTATTGCGTATTTAACCAGTTGAGTATTAACAAACTGTGGGATATGTAGGATGGCTTTTTTTCTACTGAAGTCTGGAGGAACTTAGCAAATACTACCTCCTGTATCGCAGTGACATTTTGGTTTTGCCCTAAGTTCTAATCTGTGTTCTATGCTTTTTTTTAAAGTGTATTAAGGTTGCTTGTGTTTACAGCACAAAATATGTGTCTCGAATCAGAACAAGAGCTTAAATGTTTTTTAGCAACATGTTGATAACTTTTGAGATAAAACAGCTAGCATGAAATCCCAGTCTCGTGCCGCGCTGCTCTCCCCTTCCCTAACTATGCCTTATGACTTTTTTTTGTTTTGTACTACTCTTGAGTGGCTGTGATGAATCAAGTTTCCATTAGAGAACTTCTGCACTTTAGCACCTTATGAGCTGGTACTTGGGATATTTTGTTCTGTTTGCTGCTAAACTAGGATGGCTTGTACCAGTACAAGCAACCAGTTCTATGGCTAGTTCAATTCCCATTAGAGAGAGAGAATTAAATTAAGTTCCAGGTGAAATTAAGTTGCAGTTGTCATGCTGATAATGGGTAAATCTGAGCCATTTCTCGAGTTCTTTTGCTCTTGTTCTTTTGCTCCAGGTGAAATATATGTAGTTCTTGTGCTTTTGACATACTGCTCTCTAATGAATCTGGAATGACCAATAGTTTCTTTTCTATTAACTCAGTTCAATAGAGCTATGTGATTTTTGCATTGCTATTTGTAGAAGAACATGACTTTTTTTAATTCAATATATTAGCTAAGCTAACACCTGTATCTGAGCTTGTTTTTGTGCTCCGATTGATGCTAAGAGTTAGGACTTGAATGGTTGTGCAGCTGTACCAAATGCTGCTGTAGTTGGCAGATGCATGTAATCTTTGGCAAGTGATACCTCTTGTAAAGCCAAAGGTGCAACCTGCATGTGGTAAGTCTCATTTGTTACTTCCACTATTTCATCTCGAACATACAGTGTGTACTAGGAATTGGTGGAATCAATGTTCACAAGTTTTGACCAATAATTACTCAAAATTTGAACATGTTTAGTCTACAAGAGTTGCACCACTAGATTCCTACTTAGAATATCATTAATACCGATATTGATTTTGTATCAATTGGTAATATACTCTATGAGAGATTAATGGTCCAAGTGTAGTATGGTTTACTTTCTCCAAACATAATACACCCTATATTTTGGGATAGAGGGAGTATTAGTATAAGTAAATTATGCTAAATCTAGTAGGCAACTGATCCTTGAGTTAGAAATATTTGTTGAGTGGTGCTCACAGAAGGCCTCTACAAATGGGGTTTCTGTCTTGTAGTGAAAAAAGATGTCAGAGTGAAGGCACTTGAGGCAGCTGAAGAAAAAACAGGAACAGGAACAGAAGAAGAAAAGAGGTGCTGATGTGGCAACAAGGAAGAGGCAGAGGGATGAGGAGGAAAGGAGGGAAAAGGAGAGAAAAAAGAAATGCATTGAAGAAGCTCGAAAACAACAGACGCGGCCTATGGAAAGAAAGCATGCCAACAATGTCAAAGAAGCTCGTCCAGAAGCTCATGTGAGTAGAAGCTATATTGTTTATGTCTACCAAGTGTTCCTTAATATGATAAATATTTGTTACTAAGCATTTAAGTCGTTGCAGGATAATGAGGAGTGGCAGAAGAATTTGGCTGAAGCGGTGAAAGTCCCAGTAAAAGTTGATGAAATGACAGGCCTTGGAGGAAAGGCCACTAACAGTCACAATGAAAATGGTTGTGATAACCGATGAGAGGCCTGCAAGTTTTGGATCTCATTGTTAGAAAAATATCCCAAACAGTATTGAGGAGGTATGTTCTAGTCTTCACTTAGCTTTATCTTAGAAAGAACTTTGCGAGATCTTAAGTCTTAGAAAGTGCTGAGATACAAAGACGGCATATTATTTTTTGATGGGGAAAATGATGGAGATTCTTCAATTGGGCTACTTTGATTTCATTTCATTTGGTAGTGTTATTTCACGTCAGTGTCAGCAAAGGTTCTAATTGCGAATTCTCTGCTCTGTGGTTTGTTGAACTTTTGTAGTCATACCAGCAGTTCTCAGCTCTCATGAGATCTTCTGCAGGATGTGACAGACTCAACTGCCATGGTCACTCCCAGGGACAAGCGCATGAAGAATTAGCAAAAGTTGAATAGTATCAGGGACAAGCGCATGAAGAACTAGCAAGAGCCGAATCTTGGTTAGTCTGAGGGTTTTGAATATATTGATGTCGGAACATTTGGACATCATCTATGTTCATATGAATGTGCTGAACATTTAGACACTTATGAATGTATTTATTATGTTGTGATGTGTCATGAAATTATTGTATGGACAATATATATTTTAATATACTGTTGCTACTGTTTTAAAATATTTTTTTGTGTGTTTAACTCTTTTTTCCTGTGAGGCTGGCTACACAGAAATATTATTTTTAATCTGGGCGAAATGAATTTTTCTGTGAGTTCAACTAGACCGACAGAAAAAAAACATGTGTTTTTCTGTGCGTTTATTTTATTTTTCTGTGTGGATTAACACACAGAATAATTAGTTTTAATCTGGGCGAACACAATTTTTCTGTGCGTATGAGACCCACAGAAAAATTGTTTCTGACGGTGAACCCACAGAAAAATTAGATTTTTCGGTTATTATATTTCCGTGGGTATTTTTTTGAGAGTACACCGTCAGAAAAATATTTTTCTAACAGTATTAGCATTTTCTGTGTGTTTTCGCACACACAGAAAAAGCAAGTTTCCAGTAGTGTATAGTTATAGTACGGTTATCTCGTAGTTAGGCATATATAGGCACATCAGAAAAGATCACATCATGAGCATGACTTGAGGGCGACTGTATCATGCAAAGTCCATGCATTCGTTGGGGGTTGATGCTGATTTTTTACCTTCCAAAATAAAAGCAAAAAAGTTGTTAGTGATTTTGACTGCCATACAGAGTAGTTTTATCAAGACTTAACTAGCGTTGGTTCGCTATTTTAGCATAGTATACGTGGCCATTTTCCCTACCGTTCGCGTGTGTGTGTGTGTGGGGGTGGGGGGGGGCGGGCGGCGGAAGGAACACGGTGGCGACACTGTAGCTATAGTGTCGTTTTGTTTTTATTTGGTAATAATTGTCCAATTGTTGACTAATTAGGCTCAAAACGTTCGTCTCGCAAAATACAACCAAACTGTGCAATTAGTTTTTGATTTCGTCAACATTTAGTACTCCATGCATGTACCGCAAATTTGATGTGACGGGAATCTTCTTTTTGCATAGTGTCAAATTCTGGAATTTGGGGCAAACTAAACGCGGCCTTTGTGTCTTTTACATTTCAGAAACAAAAGAATTGTAACTTTGTTTGACGACGTACGATTGTAAGTTTCATCAAGAACGAAAAGACTTCACTGAGAGGAGCTTATCAAGGCGAAAATGGAAAGTAGTCCTAGTTTTTGTGCCTCTTGTTCCACATGTTTGGCTTGTTTCCCTCAAATGGAGCGTGAAGTTATTTTCAGCTGTTGTGGCACTCTTGTAGTTGTTGCTTTTGCTAGTTTTCCACCAATGAACGGTGCAGCGGTACAGCTTAATTTCTGGCCTGCTTTTTCCTTATAAACCCTATTTCTTCTTTTCTCCATGCAATAAAACTCACAACAAATCTCTTTCCATCATTTAGGGGGAAAAACACGAAAAGAATGTTTCTCCATTTGCGCTAGATGCCTTTCTTTAATTTTAACTTCTTACATTTCTGTGAACAAATATTTGTGAGGGCATCTCTAAGAGCCTTCTAAATCTCACTCTTTAAATCATTATTTGGAGAGTCATTTACATAAAAATCACTTTCTATAACTTTTCACTCTCCAACAGTTTTTCTATATCTCATGATGCGCACTCTAGAGAGCCATTCTCGTCTTCTATTTTTGGCTAAAGAAAAATCTAGAATAAAAAATAGTTATATTTGGATGACCATTTAGAAAAGTTGTTGGAGGGTAGTTTCTCACCAAAATCTTTATTCCTAGCATTTATGAAGGATATGGAGAGTCTCTTGAAGATACTCTGAGAATCCTTAGGAGGGTAGAGTTATGGCCGGACAGCAAAGTGGCCACTGTTTAGAAGGGTTATATTTGTATATTTCCATACATTTCTTGCATTTTTGAAGTGAAACCCCATGCCATGCAATTGCAGAAGTGGGATGGGAAACATAAGAGTTTATGTCTGTATATCCACGAGTCGGCTCCACACCAGGCTAGACTCACCGTACCAAAGCCCACAATAAATTAAGACATTGGGTCTAACTCAACACAAAAGATTAGTTTGATAGGTGCATCAGCGGACACAACCTGTTCCTGGTTGGCCATGGACTGCCTAATATTTCAGCTAAAATTCATTAATACTACTAATGATTTAGAAAGCCCAATCTAAAAAAGTTCAACTGCCTTAAGTATTTCAGTCTCCAGATTGTTTGTGCTTGATATCCGCTAGATTTAGATTACGTCATGGACTATATTATACCATAATAAATATGAGATGTTTTTGCTAGGCATACCCTAGTTCAAATCCTGGGTCCATCATTAGATAGGTGAGAGCTGCTCATGTCTTATATTATTGTGCTCGTTCACCATTAATTTCTAATTTAAGACTAAACATATCGAGTCTTGTTTGATGGGCGAGGATCGTTCCCGCTTATATTGTTGTGTTCCTTGTTGGATTTAAATGTGGTTACAACGGTATACTGCACCCTCTTCTCATTGTTGAGTTCCTCCTAGGTTTCCCATTTCGATCCTCTGCGCGCACGACGGATTGGAAGAGCAGGCCTCCGGAACCACGCCCGCATCAGTGACACCTACTCGGGCAGTGGCGGAGCTACATGCAGGCCAAAGAGGGCCATGGCCCCTCCTTGCTGATTGAAAACTCCACTAAGTTGCTATTAAACTGGTGATTAAAATTAATAATTATGCATATTAAGGAAGAAATTAGTGCTGATGGCCCCCCTCTTATTACCCCATCAAGCTCTGCCACTATACTCGGGTGTGCTGGGCGATCAGATTTTTAGAGAGCATCTAATGTGACTGCTTTGCTGCCGATCCGATCGACGACTCTGTTTTCTTCCTGGTGGACGTTCGAGGGACTGCACTACGAACATTATCCTGCTTCGACTATGGTCCACGACATCGAGGAACGCACTATGTTGACTAGTGCTCATGGAGCCACCGGTGCCTTGAGCATGGGTCTCTCCGCTGGGTATATTTCTAATCTTACTGTTTCTATATTCAGTAAAGTTTTTGTGCTATTAACATGATCAACATGTTCATCATAGTTGTCGCTGATGGTTCACACGTGCACATATTTGTCGTCACAAATTTATTACTACATTTCTAGATAAAATTAAACATGAAAATACCTAATTTCCTAACATTCCTTCACCATCAAGCATCAATATCTGATGTGGGGCTATGATATGAACCCGCTAGGGTGAATCCCGATCTTTCGATGAGAGAAGGTGGATAACTCGATTTGGGGATAGAGATGACGTTCACGGCCCGACTACAACCATCCAAGGATGCTGCGCCTTAGCAACCGATACACCACCTCCAATGGCTGTCGCGATCTTGTGGAGCGCGTCACCCGGCCACTAGGGCACTCGTCCTGCAAGCAATCGAAGAAACAAGCAAGAACAAGTAGAACAAGCAACTCAATTGCAAATACGGAGATGAAAACCAATCTGAAATCACAAAGTTGGGGTTCTAAATCGAGTAGAACGGATGGTCTAGTCGACACACGTGTCTACAAGGAAGTAGCAATGGCTAAACTTTCAACAAAACAAAATCCAATCTGTTTGTGGCGGCTCTAATCCTTATTAATACCTAGGGGAACAACCAGGGGGCCGTTGGGGTCGTTCTCCAACCCTAGGACATGTCTCTAATGGACCCAACTTGATACATGGGCCATCGGCCGAAAATAGGTTGACGCAGCACCAAAGGCAGAAAAGGTCCTGGCGTTGAAACGACGACTGCGGAAGCATCGGATAAGATATAGCCATGAGTCCAGATCTGTTGGAAAATATACTTGGTAAGCTTTCCAAAAAGTGCTAGAACGTCCCAATTGGAGTCTGTATGAAGTCGTGGCGACCATCGCAATTTGGGACTATTTTGCAGTCCGAATTCAACTTCCAAAACGTGTTGGACTTGGACTCTTTCTGTCCTTGGAACCAAAGTGACGTGGTGGCCTAGTGGAGGACGTTAGGAATACTTGGATTTGGTCCCCAATCAACTTCATTAACCTTCCATGCTTTCCATATGCAATCAAACCTTCCCTTGATCCATGTAAGTAATTCTGAAAATGAGAATGAACACACATCATGGTGCAGCATCAATTCATCAAATGTATCAAATATAATCATGATAAAGAATTGTTTCACCTGTGAATCAAAAGTTGCCAATATGGTTGTATCCGAGCAGGTGATGTCCTCATCATATGAACCCGCTAGGATGAATCCCGATCTTTCGATGAGAGAAGGTGGATAACTCGATTTGGGGATAGAGATGACGTTCACGGCCCGACTACAACCATCCAAGGATGATGCGCCTTAGCAACCGATACACCACCTCCAATGGCTGCCGCGATCTTGTGGAGCGCGTCACCCGACCACTGGGGCACTCGTCCTGCAAGCAATCGAAGAAACAAGCAAGAACAAGTAGAACAAGCAACTCAATTGCAAATATGGAGATGAAAACCAATCTGAAATCACAAAGTTGGGGTTCTGAATCGAGTAGAACGGATAGTCTAGTCGACACACGTGTCTACAAGGAAGTAGCAATGGCTAAACTTTCAACAAAACAAAACCCAATCTGTTTGTGGTGGCTCTAATCCTTATTAATACCTAGGGGAACGACCAGGGGGCGTTGGGGTCGTTCTCCAATCCTAGGACGCGTCTCTAATGGACCCAACTTGATACATGGGCCATCGGCCGAAAATAGGGTGACGCAGCACCAAAGGCAGAAAAGGTCCCGACGTTAAAACGACGACTGCGGAAGCATCTGATAAGATATAGCCATGAGTCTAGATCTGTTGGAAAATAGACTTGATAAGCTTTCCAAAACGTGCTAGAACGTCCCAATCAGAGTCCGTATGAAGTCGTGGCGACCGTCGCAATTTGGGACTATTTTGTAGTCTGAATTCAACTTCCAAAACGTGTTGGACTTGGACTCTTTCTGTCCTTGGAACCAAAGTGACATGGTGGCCTAGTGGAGGACGTTAGGAATACTTGGATTTGGTCCCCAATCAGCTTCATTAACCTTCCATGCTTTCCATATGCAATCAAACATTCCCTTGATCCATGTAAGTAATTCTGAAAATGAGAATGAACACACATCATGGTGCAGCATCAATTCATCAAATGTATCAAATACAATCATGATAAAGAATTGTTTCACCTATGAATCAAAAGTTGCTAATATGGTTGTATCCGAGCAGGTGATGTCCTCATCAGGCTAAAGCTTACAAGTTTTGTCTCCATGCTAGATCGAGTCAAGGATAAGGGGGTTAGGTGACGTGCAAATCATCGTTCTACCACTGACGGCTTGGTCAATTTGAGATGCATTTTTGTAAAATAACAGTGACACCGGACAACGTTATAACGAGCTACTAGAAGAAATTTCCTTAAAAGAACATGTGCCGTGTACGTTTCCCGGCGTGTACATTGATGCAAATGCAAATGGAGACCAAAAGTTCAATGAATCGTTCAATCATCTCACCCATCGATTTACTACCGTCTAAGGCCCTGTTTGATGCAAAGTATTTTTGAAGTATTAAAAAATACTATGGCTTTAGAAAAGAGAATTTTTATAAAATACTTTGATTTTTAAAAGCTACTGAGTATTTGCATGAAACAAATCTTGTATAGTCTCTAAAACCATGATTTTATTAAAACTATAGTATTTTGGAGTTTTAGAAACTTCACTTGTAACCTCTTCTTTATGACCCACGGTATTTGTCAAATGACTTATAAAATCATAGTTTTATGATACTACGCATCATCTAGGCCACGAAGTACATCGCCTTTCCTACACTCCCTCAGAGGCTTGATGCGTCGTCGTCAACAATCGACGGCAACGGAGTGTACTGCCACCCGCGTGTAGGCCTTATAGATCACAGATCACATATCAATTTAGGTGGCTATCCTATCAAGAATGAAGAGCGCACGAGAATGAAAATCGATGAACACACGAGCACGATAAGCGCCGGATGGCGAGCTATTTTCTCTCGATTGTTGCGGGCGGTACAAAGGTGAACTCGTGGAGTTCTCGGTGCTAACCACACCTTAACATTCGTGCTAACACAAACAGGAGTTAGCCTAGCATTTATATATGAAAGTAATACACTTAACACGGTGATACAACGTGACTCAACACGGTACCGCCACGAGTGCATGGCGTGGGAGCGTGCTCTCACCGCGCGACAACCCTGTCCTCTTTCAAACTCCAACAGCCGGTTCGGTTGGCTGGTTCGTTTCGTTGTTGGTTCGTAAAGAAGTACTGCTGGCTGATTTGTGTGAGAAAAAATACTGTTCCGATGAAAATTTACGATCATTCGACGACAAGCCACGACCAAACGAATCGACCGCAAAATAGCGCCTTGCCTTGACTTGGACAACCGTTGCATCAACGTCACATACATGTGCACAATAACGATTAGCCCAACACCGCGCTTTCCTCGATTCGGTCGATCTGGCTCTCTCTCCAACCGTCGCACCGCCGCTCCCTGCACTCCGATCTCCCATCTCCAAGAACAAGGAATCAACTTTGATGCGTGATCAAGGCTTTGATACCAAATGTAGGCCTTATAGATCACAGATCACACATCAATTTATGTGGCTATCCTATCAAGAATGAAGAAGCGAGAATGAAAATCGATGAACACACGAGCACGATAAGCGCCGGATGGCGAGCTATTTTCCTCGATTGTTACGGGGCGGTACAAAGGTGAATTCGTGGAGTTCTCGGTGCTAACCACACCTTAACATTCGTGCTAACACAAGCAGGAGTTAGCCTAGCATTTTATATGAAAGTAATACACTTAACACGGTGATACAAGCGTGACTCAACACGGTTTGCCTCACGAGTGCATGGCGTGGGGAGCGTGCTCACCAGCGCTACCGACAACCCTGTCCTCTTTCAAACTCCAAATTGCCGCCTTTGCCTTGACTTGGACAACCGTTGCATCAACGTCACATACATGTGCACAATAACGATTAGCCCAACATACTCCCCTAATTGTTATGTGCTTCGATCTCCCCGACACCCAACAGATACCTCATCATCTTTGCTAGCTTCCCTGCTTTGGCGGTGCCTTAAATCGAAGAATCAGCTCTCTCGCTCATTGGTTCCAACTCTCTTCACTATAATCGACCACGTTCAACACACACCGCCCGATGAAATGGTATTTGATATCAATGTGCTTGCTGTGTCCATGAAACACTGGGTTTTTCATCAATGCTATAGCTGAATTGTTGTCCACAAACAAGGGTAAACCTTTGGTTCAGTTGCAGTGAGCTCAGACATCAAATTTCTGAGCCACAAAGCTTGCATTGCAGCTAGTGTTGCTGTCATGAATTCAGCCTCACAGGAAGAAAGTGCTACTGTCTTCTGCTTCTGAGAACACCATGTTATGAGACTTTCATTAAGATAAAAAGCCATGCCAGCTGTACTTCTCCTTCCACCAAGATCAGCTCCCATATCACTATCTGAATACCCAACCAAACTTTCTTTTTCTTCTCCTTCAGTGTAAACTAGCCCAAGATGGATTGTCCCCTTCAAATATCTCATAATTTGCTTTACTGCTTTCATATGCATCATAGTAGGCTTTTCCATGTATCTGCTGGCTACACCAACTGAAAAAGCAAGGTCCGGTCTTGTATGTAACAGATATCTCAGGCAACCTACAATTCTCCTGTAATCTGTTGCATTAACCCTTTGGCCTTCTTTATCTTCATGCAACTTTATTCTAGGATCCATGGGAATTTTAGTTGGATTGCAATCCTGCATACCAAACCTATCCAGTACTTTCTTGGCATATCCTGACTGCTTCAAAGTAATGAACTCCTTTTGTTGACTCACTTCTAACCCAAGATAGAAAGACAACAATCCTAGGTCACTCATTTCAAACTCAGCAGTCATTTGCTTCTTGAAAATCTCAATCTCATCCTTCTCACTCCCAGTGACTATGAGATCATCAACATAAACTCCCAGAATAATTTCAGATTTTCCAGCCCCTCTTTTGTACACTGCCTGTTCACTAATACACTTAGTGAATCCCAACTTCTTCAGGCTTTTATCCAGCCTAATGTTCCATGCCCTAGGAGCTTGTCTCAACCCATATAATGCCTTGCTAAGCTTGACCACATACTGTTCTTTTCCCTTGATAGCATAGCCCTCTGGTTGAGACACATACACTTCTTCCTCCAGCTCTCCATTCAAAAATGCAGTCTTTACATCAAGGTGATGTACTTCCCATCCCCTATTTGCTGCCATTGCAAGAATCAGTTTTACTGTATCTAGTCTGGCAACAGGTGCAAACACTTCTTCAAAGTCAATGCCATGTTTTTGCACATAGCCCTTTGCAACAAGCCTGGCTTTGTGCTTGATGACTTCCCCATCTGCATTTTTCTTTATCTTAAACACCCACTTCATGCCAATTGGCTTGTCGCTTGTAGGCAATTTAGTCAATGTCCAAGTCTTGTTCTTCTTAATAGATTGGATCTCACTATCCATTGCCTTCACCCACTCTGGATCTCTAGCTGCCTCCACATAACCTGTGGGCTCCTCTAGTTCAGCTAACAAAGCCTCCCCTTCAGAATCCAGTTCCAATTCCACTTCTGAAGTTTCCTGGTACACATCAGTTAAGCTTCTGTAATGCAGTGGCTCCTCATCAATATCACTATCAACCGAAGATGGTGTAGCTGACTGCTCACCAACTTGCATTGACTCTCCTTGCATTGAGCCCATTGGACTTGGTGTATTCCCACCAAGCGCTTGATCAGTTGTGCCATCAGATGACTGTAGTTCATCTGGCACAACAGTTGCACTGCTCCCAGTTGATGTATTACTACCTATCACTACAGCTGGTATCCCTCCCCCATGCTGTAGATTCCCCACATCAACTTTCCCAGCACCCCAACCTGAGTTGCTGAACTATGCTTCATCTTCTACAGTGAAATCAATTGCGTCAGACTCCTCTGAACTTGAATTCCATTTCCACTGAACCGATTCCTCAAAGATCACATCTCTACTAACCACAATCTTCTTGTTTCTTGGATCATACATCCTGTGAGCTTTGCTTCCCTCCTCAACTCCAAAGTAGACCATAGGACTACTCCTATCATCTAGTTTCTTGATGTGTGGCACTACAGGCTTGACATGTGCCATACAACCAAAGACTCTCAGATGCCCAAGATGAGGCTTCCTTTTGCACCAAGCTTCAAAAGGTGTTTGATCACCCATGATCTTTGTAGGTAGCCTGTTCAGCAAGTACACAACATGCCTCACAGCTTCTCCCCAAAACCTCCCAGGCACACTCATACTTTTCATCATTGCTCTGGCCATTTCCATGACAGTCCTGTTTTTTCTCTCAACCACTCCATTCTGCTGAGGTGAGTAAGGAGCAGTGAGATGTCTCCTAATGCCTGCCTTCTCACAAACATCCTGAAACACTCTTGACAAGAACTCACCACCCCTATCTGAACGAAGTGTATTGATTTTGTTCCCAGTAACATTCTCAACTTCAGCTTTATACTTAATGAAAGCATCTAGAGCCTGATCCTTAGTCTTAAGCATATAAACATAGCTCCATCTACTAAAATCATCAATCAAAAGCATGAAGTACTTGTTACCTCCTACTGTCCCTGGAGTTATTGGCCCACACAAATCAATATGCACTAACTCTAGTGCTTTTGTGGCTCTCCACCTAGTCACCTTTGGGAATGGAACATGGGTCTGTTTTGCTGTCAAACAACCATGATAGAGTTGTTCAGGATGCTCTATTGTCGGAATTCCAGCAGCCATGTTCTTCTGACTCAACTGCTTCATTGCTTTGAAATTTACATGTCCTAACCGGCCATGCCACAACCAAGACTGATCACCACTATCAACACTAGTTAACATGCAAACTGGTACTGTTGGTTTCAACTCAACTCTATACAGTCTGTTAACTGTTCTCATGACTTTTACTATCAGTCTAGCAGTGTTCTTATCAAAGACTTCCAGCACATCATCATCCATCACAATTTTATGGCCTGTTTCAGTAAGCTGACCAAGACTCACTAGGTTACTATGAAGTTTAGGAATGAAGTATACCTCAGGCAGTACCCACTAATCTCCATTTCTGCACTTGAACAGGATGGAGCCCTTTCCTTTGATCTCCACTGTTGACCCATCTCCAAACCTCACCTTTCCAGTGATTGATTCATCAAGCATCTCAAACTTCTCGGCATCTCCTATCATATGATTACTGGCTCCATTATCAAGGAACCAAGTATCATTTGCAGCATCACCACCTCCTGTCAGATACAATTTAGGCACCACCTTCCTCTCATTCAGATACACAGCAGTGTACTGTGCACCCATGGTCACTCGTGGCGCGAGTTTGAGCGACTCTGGCTCCTCCATGATCGCAAGCATCAGCGTTGGCTCAACATCATCAGCTCGGACAAGGTATGCTTCATCACCGCCCTTCTTCTCCTCCGGACAGCGATTGGCATAGTGGCCATGTTTGTGACATTTGAAGCACTGAATGTGGCTTTTGTCACTCTTCCCGCCACCGTCCCTGCCCCTAGCATCACCACGACCACTGCCGCCTCGACCACGACCTCTTCCCTGGCCCCGGCCTCTCCCTTGGCTGCCGCCCTCCTGTGATCTCCCCTTCCCCGAAGAGTCACCACCAGATCTCCTCTGGCGTGCTTCCCACTCAGCCTGAGTGAGCAGCCCTTCCCCAAAGAGTCACCACCAGATCTCCTCTGGCGTGCTTCCCACTCAGCCTGAGTGAGCAGCAGTTGGCCGCCCTCGGACTTCCCGCTCCCGGCTCCCCGCCAAGTGCGCTCCTCGTAGGCTTTCAACCTCCCGATCGCCTCCTCGAACGACAAGGTCTTCAAGTCATAGAACTGCTCGATGCCGGCCACCACGTTGATGAACCGTTCCGGCACAGTGTCGAACAATTTCTTGACGAGCGCAGCAGCATCCAGCGTTCCCCCAAGATTGTCGTACTTGACTGACATCGCTGTCAGTTTTCCGGCATACTGGTCCAGGGGCTCCTCGTCCTTCATCTTCAACGCGTCGAACTCGCCTTTCAGAGTTTGCAGGCGCGCTTCCTCGACTCGATCCGCGCCCACAAATCTAGACTTGAGGCAGTCCCAGACTTCCTTGCCCGTCTTCTTCTTGGCAACTTGCATCAGCAAGTCGTCCGGCAGACAATGGAGCAGATGCACGTGAACCTTCTTGTCTTTGCCAGACAACGCTGCCGTCTGCGCCTCTGTCGTCCCCTCAACCGCCTAGACTCCCTGATCCTCCATGATGGCTTGAACTCGAATGCTCCAGCTGGTGTAGTTGGTCGCCGTCAGCGACAGATAGGCTAACTGCCCATTGCCGCCGACTCCCCCGCCGCCTGCACCGCCGCTCCCTGCACTCCGATCTCCCATCTCCAAGAACAAGGAATCAACTTTGATGCGTGATCAAGGCTTTGATACCAAATGTAGGCCTTATAGATCACAGATCACACATCAATTTATGTGGCTATCCTATCAAGAATGAAGAACGCGCGAGAATGAAAATGCGATGAACACACAGAGCACGATAACTGCCAGATGGCAGAGCTATTTTCCTCTGATTGTTCTGGACAGTACAAAGGTGAATTCGTGGAGTTCTCAGGTGCTAACCACACCTTAACATTCGTGCTAACACAAACAGGAGTTAGCCTAGCATTTATATATGAAAGTAATACACTTAACACAGTGATACAACGTGACTCAACACAGCTGCCTACGAGTGCATGACGTGGGAACGTGCTCACCGCGCGCCTGACAACCCTGTCCTCTTTCAAACTCCAACAGCCGGTTCGGTTGGCTGGTTCGTTTCGTTGTTGGTTCGTAAAGATGTACTGCTGGCTGATATGTGAGAAAAAAATACTGTTCCGACTAAAAATTTACGATTATTTACGACAAGCCACAGCCAAACAAACTGACCGCAAATAGCCGCCCACTGCCTTGACTTGGACAACCGTTGCATCAACGTCACATACATGTGCACAATAACGATTAGCCCAACACCGCGCTTTCCTCAGTCGGTCAGTCCTGGCTCTCACTCTCCAACCGTCGCACTTACTATACAAGGTACAAGTACACCTCCATTTAAACCACCGAGCAACCATCATCATTCACCAGCTTCTCAGCACCACCACCCTGAGAGCTTGTTACGAGGCAATGGCGCCGACGGTGGAGGTGCTGACGTCGGAGGTGGTCGTCCCGGCCGAAGAGACTCCGGCGGGGAGCATCTGGCTGTCCAACCTGGACCTCGCCGCGCGCCGCGGGTACACGCCCACGGTCTACTTCTTCCGGCCCAACGGTGACCTGGGGTTCTTCGCGGCGGACGTCGTCAAGGGCAGCCTCGCCAGGGCGCTGGTCGCGTTCTACCCGCTCGCGGGGCGGCTCGGGGTCGACGGCGCCACCGGGCGCGTCCAGGTGGACTGCACCGGCGAGGGCGCGGTGTTCGTGACCGCGCGGTCGGACTACGCGCTGGACGACCTGATGCGCGAGTTCGTGCCGTGCCGCGAGATGCGGGACCTGCTGGTGCCCCCGACGCCCGCGCCGAATCCGCCGTGCGCGCTGCTGTTCGTGCAGGTCACGTACCTGCGCTGCGGCGGCGTCGTCCTCGCCCTGTCCATGCACCATTCCGTTTGCGACGCGCGGGGTGCCGCGCACTTCCTCGAGACGTGGGCGAGCATCGCGCGCGGGGACGACGCCGACGCCGCGACCGCGAACGCCAACGCTCCCGTGCCGCCGTGCTTCGACTACGGGCTGCTCGCCGCGCGCCCGGGCCCGGCTCGCGCGGTGCTGTACGACCACCCGGAGTACAAGCCGGAGCCAGAGCCGGCGGTGGTGGACGCCGGCGCCGCCGCGTCCGACGACTACGCGAGCGCTATCATCGTCGTGACCAAGGCGCAGGTGGGCGCGCTGAGGGCGCGGTGCCCGGGGGCGTCCACGTTCCGCGCCGTGGTGGCGCTGGTGTGGCAGTGCGTGTGCCGCGCGCGGTCGCTGCCGCCCGAGACGGAGACGCGGCTCTACTCCATGATCGACATGCGGTCGCGCCTGGACCCGCCGCTCCAGCCGGGGTACTTCGGCAACGCGGTGGTGCGCACGTCTGTCTCCGCCACGGCCGGCGAGGTGGTGGGCAACCCCGTGGGTTACGCGGCACGCCGCGCGCTGGCGGCTACGAGCCAGGGCGACGACTACGCGCGGTCGCTGGTGGACTACCTGGAGGGCGTGGACGCCATGAACCTGCCCCGGAAAGGCATCTCGCGCGCGCACCTCCGCGCCATCAGCTGGGTGGGCATGTCGCTGTACAAGGCCGACTTCGGGTGGGGCGCGCCGGCGTTCATGGGGCCCGCGCTCATGTACTACAGCGGCTTCATGTACGTCATGAACGCGGCCGGGAAGGAGGGTGCCCTCGCGCTCGTGCTGTCGCTGGAGCCGGAGACCATGCCGGCGTTCAGGAAGGTGTTCGCCGAGGAGCTCGCCAGCTTGGAGGTGCTGTAGACGTGTCGTGCATACGTATAGCTCTATATAAGCCTCCAAGTAGTGGAACCCAGTTGCATGCGTGGAATGTACGTGGTTTATAATAGACGTGTGTGTGTGCGCGCGCGGAAGGACTGCGTATATATTGCCGTTGATCTATGCCAGGTTATTACGAACGTCCATGGCACATGTGAATGAGACTGTCCACAGCTCTATGCTATGGAGTCTTTGGATGCCAAGTCATGCATGACTATATGAATGTCTACATTGGTTTTCATATATATGACAAATAAATAAAGCGAGTTCCTAGTTATGTGTCGACAGATTTTATGTGGTCAAATTTGTCTGGTTTTTTAAAATGCGACCCAGTAGTGATAGTTGTAGCATAGATCCTAAAGCACAATCAAACATATAGAAATCCGACAGATCTAGTACCAAAAATTCTGTCAGCGGATAAATAGCAAAAGTCATAAATAAAACACATATTTAGATATTTCAGTCCCACATTTTTGTCACTCACCTAATATAAACCTCACTTTCTCCATCACCTCAGTTCAGAGTTCAGACCTTGGCAAGTTTGTCGATTTGTGCGAAAATAACAGGGTGGAATCCTAATACGCAAGACAAACATAATTCGGAAGTTCAATGCTTCAGGAGAATAATCACCGCGGTCATCCTGTTTGACCCAATTCTTATGCTCGACAAACACCGAATTAGAATACTCTCTCCGTTCCAAATTATAAGTCACATTGTTTTTCTAGTCAAAGCGAGAAGCAACTTATAATTTGGAGTGAAGAGATTAACTTATATGAAAAACGTGGGTATCCCTGAGCTACAAGTTTTTTAAACAGCTAACAACATCCAAAATTGCCCATCCTAAAAACCCTCAATTGCTTATGGATGGCAAACCGGCTTCATTCTCGTGGATGGCCAAACTAGGACATCTGCCATTCGAGTCAAAGAATCAGCAAATCCGCTATCCACCCCGAATCCACGATCCACCCCTTGCAAACTGCAGGTACACAAAGGGATCTGGGACGATGTTCGATCATGGACTAATGGGCGCTTTCAAGCACATAGCAGTGGCATAATTTTGCTTTCGTTGTCTTAGTGGTGGCGCATGGTGGGTTCAGAAGTTAGGATGCCAGTTAAAGGCGGTAAGATCGTTCATATTGCTTTTGTTTCTTGGGGAGCCGTGGAAAGAGCTAAAGACAAGAATTTTTTAGAGGAAGTTTAACCCACCACAGGTTCTCACATCATCATAAAAATAAAGAGATGAAACTAGACTGGTTACACATCGGGTGCTAATCGACTAAGCGAGATCTTACCGACAAGATGAGAGTGCCTCTTTATCATGTTTTGGGCCTTGAGTGGCTCTTCCCTTGGCTAAGTTCTTGTTTTTTTTACTTAAATAATTTGTACTTTGTTTTGGAAAACCCTCTTCAAACAGGCCTTGTGTGGGCCGGCACTTATAGTGGGCCGGCATTTGATTTACACGTCCCCTCAGGACTACTGGACGGGTTTATATATAAGCTCCAAATGAATTAAAAATTTCAGCAGTATAAAAGATTAGTTGAGGCTTCCATGTGCGAGTAGAATTAGAGCATGTTTGAATCCACCAACTAAATTTTAACCGGTTAGATTTAGCTGTTAGGGATCCAAACGGCCCAGCTAAAAGACTAGCTAAAGTTTAGGTGTTTCAACCTAGCTAAACTCAGCTAAAGTTTAGTTATGTCTATCAGCTAGAAGATCCAAATACTCCAGCTAAAATTTAGCTCAGAGAACTTTTAGCTAGCTAAAGTTTAGTTTTCAAATTTTATAGCTAGCTAAACTTTAACTGGGTGAATCCAAACATAGCCTTATATTGTTATTTTTTTCAAAAATCTAGTACAAACATGCAAGTCCATAGGCGGAGCAAAAAAAAAAAAAAAAAAAAAGGGTGGGGCGAATTCTAACGATAGACTGAACCAAAAATCATATGGACAGAATCACACTGCATTCACCTGTTACGACAATTCTGACAAAAAAAGCTACAATTTCATGAAATATGGCAAAAAAAAAAAAAGAGGATAAGTAGCACAAGATGTCCTCCTCCTCTCCTCCGTCCATCGCCGCTCTACCGCTATGATTTGCTGCCTCGCTACCCGGCACCCGTGGCCCGCCGCTCCTGCCCCTGGCCGGCTACTGGAGGGCCGCTCCTGCCTCATGCTCACGTAGTCACGTGGCCGGCTATCCGGCCGCGGCCGCTGCAATCTGCGGCGCCGCTGCTATTCCTGCCAGCTGCCGCTGCGGTTGCTCCTCGCTCTAGGCCGCTCGAGGCTCCGGCAGGTGGCGGCAGTGGGCCTTCGTAGTTGGCACAGCGCCGGGCGCTAGCAAGGGTTGGAGACGGGAAGCTGCAGATGGAGTTTGGGGATTTTAGCGGCCATCATTTGGACAATTTTGCAGTGTGGCTGAGGGGACGGACGGACGGTTGGGCCTTCACGTGGGTTCTTGGCCTGCTGCTGAGCTAGTGGATTGGACCAAGAAACTGCCAAACAGGCCAGCCGCTCGCTCGTCGAGTTGTTGCGGTCTCGCCGAGGGTCGCAGACGCTCGGCAGCCTGAGGTGGGAGGCCGAAGAAGTGGGGTCCGGGGGTCAGGCGGGCGGCCGCCTCACACCGCCGTTAGGGTGGCTCCGTCCCTGACGTCACTATAAAAAGAAACTAGTCCTTCCGGTATACTCTCTCCGTTGCAAAATAAAGTGTTTATAGCATTTGAATTTTGTCACGAAATAAATGCATTTGTAGGTACAGTACACTTAGATAAGTGCTCTCCGCACCTCACTCTAGGGTTAGCTGATGAGTGATGACCTCACTCCTGAGGTGGTACGGTGATGCATATGCATGGACTCAGCGAGCGACCTTTCTGCACGATGGGAACCAAAACTCTGACCGCACTACCGTGACCATTAATTCCAGTCCGGAGAGAACGAACCTACACGCACCACGTAAGGGGAAAGATCGTCCCATGACGCTGACATCACATCGGCCATCTATCTTTGAACGGAGATGGAGCTTCCTTTCCTCTGTCCACAGAAGAAAACAATTCTCCGATTTTGAGGAGTCGTACAACCTAAATTTTAACTAAATTTATATAAAAATGTACAAACATTCAAGGTATTCATTAGATTAGTTATAGAATATATTTTTATAATAAATTTATTTAGAGATATAAATGCTAATACTATTTGCTATAAACTTGTTTAAACTTGAACTCGATTGACCGGCACGGATACCATAATTATGTATTTTTTGGTGGAAGGAGGAAGTACCACACGTGAGTATGCGAAATATCCACGTCGAAGCGAGACTGGTTAATTACGGGGCCGTTTAGTAGCGCTCCCGGACCGGCTCTGGGAGCTGTTTTATGACTCCTGCTGCAAAACGGGTGTGAGGACATCAGCTCCATAGGAGAAGTCCCGGAAATTGCGCTGAGACAGAGCAAAGATGGGAGATGGAGCCAAAAAATCGAGCTTCCCTCGGCTCCCTGTCAGATGCGTGGTCCCTAGGCGAGTTTGCCCTCGACGTGCGGGAGGAAGACGGGGCATTGTCGCTGGTGCAGCCACCGGCCATCGAGAAGGATCCGCGGGGGCCGGGCTGCGCGAGCACGGTTGTCCGAGGGTGCGCGGCCATCTAGAGGCACGCTGCCCACGCGTTCGCTTGGGTGTCAGAGCGACGACGAGGTGGAGGCGTGGAGCACGATCATGACGAGACGAGGAAAAAGGGGTGCGGTGGCGGGGCGATGGCGGATCAAAGGGGGTAAATGGGGGCTCTAGCCCCCTTCTAATGTCTTGATTTCAAGCCTAATCCTTGTAGCAAAAGCTTGATTTCACCATTAAATCTTCATGCAAATCAACATCTCCATTGTTTTAGCCCCCCCTTATCCCGCATCGTGCATCCGCCACTGGCCGGGGCAACTGGGGGAGGAGGAGGAGGAAGGGGCGCCGGCAGAGACCAGCCGAGCCACGGCGCACTTCTTGGCGGTGGCGATGGAGATTGAGAAGGAGAAAGCTTGGCGTGATGATGATGAGATAAGGTTGAAGGAGATGCGGTCATGCGGATGCGGTGGGGCTGCGCGTATGGCTACGACGGTGTGGGGACCAGATAACGTTGGAAAAGAAAAGAAAAGAAAATAGAAAAAGAAAAAAGAAAAAAGAAAGAAAAGAGGGGTATTATGGACATTTCGTCATTTTACACTAGCAGGCGGAGCTGTTTTGCCAAATGGTCTAAAAACTAATTTAGCTCCACAACTGAATCTGCTCCACAAATGAAGCCATAACTGAGATGTTGGTTGATGCCGGAGCTACCAAACGGGCCCTACATATGACCATGACTGCCGATGATTGTTGCTGTTGGGCCGGGTAGGATCGAGAGCGAAATGTCAGAAACGGAGGCAGCTAGCAGCAGGAAACGGCCCGGGGTTGAAATTTTTTGACCAGTCCACACTGTCGACGACCACGGAGAGGTTGCTGAACGCCTCGCCATGCGTGGTTGCATGCATCAACCGATCGTCACCATGAGCTGGCGGCTGGCGCCCACCAACTGCACAGGCCGCCGCCGCCGCCGTCGTCTCGAGTCAATGGTCAACCGGTTAATTGGGGTTAATTTCCACGGATCGATGATCGATCCCATGCATGGTCACCGTGGAATGGAGGAAAAAGGATCCCTGCTGCCTGCTTGGAATGCTTTGTTTACGTCTGCGGATGCGCCACTAGGCACTAGCTAACGGATAGCAACTCCCTGCTGCTTTCCGGTAGGGGGGTGGTAGATAGTGGGGCAACAACTTTTTTGATGTTCGCTCCGATCCGGATGCTGCTGGGAAATATTCTACGTTTTCGTTATTGACGAAGCAAAGTTAATTCCAGTACATTCTTCTCAGCTTCTCAATGATTTGCTGCTAATAAGATACCGAAAGGAGTGACTTGACAGGGTTGATCAACGCGCGTTCCGCTGCAAATTAACAAACAGATACGTGCGTTACATTGCATGCTTTGATTCATGCCAAATTAAAACGTGATGATGTGACATGATCGAGCTTATGATAATGACTCTATCTCCAACAACCGACGACCGACAAGTCACCTGAGGTAATAGATCGAGACAACGGTGGTACGGTAGGTATCTGCTGGTCAGGCTGGTGTGTACTGTACACAACTACACACACACCTCCTACCAACCCCCCTCAGTAGCAGCAGCAGGAGTAGTAGTAGTACGTAGTACGATGCATGCACACGGTTACGTTGGCGTAGGCGTGCTATCTTCATCATCATCATCATCATCATCATATCGTGTGGAGACGAGCCACCTCCTCTGCGAACACCTTCCTGAACTCGGGCATGCTCTCGGGCTCCAGCGACAGCGCGAGCGCGACGGCGCCCTCCTTCCCGGGCGCCTGCATCACGTACACGAAGCCGCTGTAGTACATGAGGGCGGGGCCCATGAACACGGGCGCGCCCCACCCGAAGTCGGAGTCGTGCAGCGACATCCCCATCCAGCTGATGGCGCGGAGGTGCGCGCGCGAGATGCCGCTCCGGGGCAGGTTCATGGCGTCCACGCCCTCCAGGTAGTCCACCAGCGACCGCGCGTAGTCGTCGCCCTGGCTCGTCGCCGCCAGCGCGCGCCGCGCCGCGTACCCCACGGGGTTGCCCACCACCTCCCCGACCGTGGCCAGCGCCGACGTGCGGATCACCGCGTTGCCGAAGTACCCCGGGGGCAGAGGCGGCGCCAGGCGCGCGCGCATGTCCACCATGGAGAAGAGCCGCGTCTCGGCGTCGGCGGGGAGCGACCGCGCGCGGCACGCGCACTGCCACACCAGCGCCACCACGGCGCGGAACGTGGACGCGCCCGCGCAC
The DNA here is from genome assembly GCA_904845875.1 of Miscanthus lutarioriparius. Classification (NCBI taxonomy): domain Eukaryota; kingdom Viridiplantae; phylum Streptophyta; class Magnoliopsida; order Poales; family Poaceae; genus Miscanthus; species Miscanthus lutarioriparius. The sequence continues at coordinate 66,979,828 of CAJGYO010000019.1, forward strand.
CGCGCCTTGAGCGCCGATACCTGGGACTTGCTCAGCGTGATGATGGCGCTCGCGTAGGTGGAACCCGCGGCCACCGCGTGCTCCGGCGCCGGCTCGAGCTTGTACTCCGGGTGGTCGTACAACACCGCGCGCGTCGCCGGGGGACGCGCGCTCAGCAGCCTGTGGTCGAAGCACGGCGGCAGGGGCGCGTCGCCGCCACCGCCGCGGGCGATGCTCGCCCACGTCTCCACGAAGTGCGCGGCGCTCCTGGCGTCCACGACCGAGTGGTGCAGGGCGAGGCCGAGCACGACGCCGCCGCAGAGCAGGCGGGTGACCTGCGCGAACAGCAGCGGGCACGGCGGGTTGGGCGCGGGCGTGGCGGGTACCAGAAGGTTCCGCATCTCGTCGCACGGCACGAACTCGTTCAGCAGCTCGTCCAGCGCGTACTCCGACCGCGCCGTCACGAACACCGCGCCCTCGCCCGTGCAGTCGATCTGGACGCGCCCGGTGGCGGCGTCGAGCCCGAGGCGGCCGGCCAGCGGGTAGAACGCCACCAGCGCCCGGGCGAGGCTGTCCTTCACGGCGTCGGCCTCGAAGAACTCCGGCTGGTTGTTCGTGCGGTAGAAGTAGACCGTGGGCGTGTACCCGCGGCGCGCCGCCAGGTCGAGGTTGGACAGCCCGACGGCGCCCGCCGGCGTCTCCTCGGCCGGGACGACCAGCTCCGTCGTCAACAGCTCCACCATTGCCATTTCTCGGCTAATACCCCGCGGCTCTTGCCTGACGACGGCGGTGGATTGTATTGTTTGCCCTAGCTAGAGCTAGCTAGCTATTGCTGCGGTGCGTGAGTGCTTCCTGGCGCTTCTGCGTTTCTGTTGTTCCGCTGCTCTGCAGTGATGTGGGGTTGGGATGGTGGCTTCTGCGAGGGTTTATATATAGGAAGGGCTGAAGAAGCCGTCTACGGCCGCGGGGGTTGGTGGATGGCCGGCTGGGTATGTTAGTATAAGGGCGCGCCAGTTTTGCATGTGTAAGTATGAAATTCTTGACTCGGTTGACTGCATGCATGCACCAAAGCTAATGGAGAAATTCGAAGAAATTTCCTTTGAGAAAGGTTCAGAGGATGCACCAGGGGGTCATTGCCTTGCCTGGTCAATTGGAGGAGAACCTGTCGCTCAAAAGTTTTAGGAGGCCTTGGAATCAAGGATCTTCAAAAATTCGATAGAGCATTGCGCTTACGGTGGCTATGGCTAAAGTGGCGGGATCTTGACGGGCCTTGGGCAGGATTCAACATCAACACAACTCCTACAGAAACAGAACTTTTTATGCTTGCAAAATTTTGGCATGGCTGGAAGTGCACCAAAGCAAATTGCACCTCTATGTTTCAAATTGCCTAGGCGGAAAACACTACTGCAGAAACGTTTTTTTAGGGGCGGCTCGTAACCCTTTGTAGGGACGGTTTGGCCAGCCGTCCCTACCCAACCGTCTCTACAAATCATGCATTTATAGGGGCGGTTCCCAGGCCGCCCCTACAAATCGATTTGTAGGGGCGGCTGTAGTACCAGCCGCCTCTATAATACCTGTTTGTAGGAGCGGTTCAATCTAGAACCGTCCCTACAGTACGTTTTCCGCAAAAAAAAAATTCAAATTTACAATTCAAATTCGACAAGAACACTATTTGTTTCCGCGTATTCCATCCAGCGTTTGCGTTGCCGAACGCCCCGCGACCAGCATTCCGAACCGCGTTTGCGTTGCCGAACGCCCCGCGATCAGCGTTCCGAACCGCGTTCGCGTTGCCGAACGCCCCGCGACCAACGTTCCGAACCACATTCGCGTTGCCGAACGCCCCGCGACCAGCATTCCGAACCCCTTAGACTACAAGCACAAGAGTATTATATAAACTACAATTACAAGTCCATTTCACAAGAATATATACAATCCATCATTAAATATACAAATTCCATAAACATTGTTATCAACGTCCTAGAGCTAGCCTTTCAGTCTTACGAAGATGTTGGTACTGAGGATTTCTACCTAAGTCAAACTCTCGGTCATGGTAGGCGCCTTTGACGTATATAATCTGGTCCAATATGAAGTTGCAAAGGTCGCCGACGAGCTCTAAGAGTTGGTCATCCTTGTATGTGTCTCTTTTCATTCCTTTCTCTTCTTTCCACTACAAGAGAATAAGTTTCGGTTTAGTATTTCATACCATGTACGAAGTTTTTATACTACGGGTGAAGAGGTTCAAACTTACCCTTAAGGGGTGTTTCCTGTAGGCACCGGTGTTACTCATCATAAACATATATAGTATCCACAATATACACTCCCAGGCTTTTGCTTGGGGCACTGTGTGTTTTGCATATGAAAATGTTAAGTAATGCTTTTGATAGCTATGTAATAGAGTACTGAAGAAGTAAGTTACACTTACCGCACATAGTATTTTTATAACCAGCTTTTCCTTCCTTGCTGGATCATGCCTTCCTCGATGATTAGTGACATAGAACCTAAATGCCCTGTTCGAATTATTTTAGCAAATACAACTTGTTAGTATCCAAAAGTGAACGTTACAAGTATGTATACAAACATATAAGCTAATGAGGATTGTCGATATGTATACGTTTTGAGAATCGATATGAAGTCTTTATATGTCACCGGGTCCCAATCTATTGAATCAAAGACCCATGCCATGCTCCTCCCGACATCGACGGCTATACAAATCCAGTGGTTGCTGCATGGATTTAATCATAGAACTAGATAAGCTCTTTTGCATCGAATAAAATATATCTAACAAAGCTTTAAGTATAGAGTTAAACTTACTCGAAGTTGTATGGTAGCCATATAGTAGAGTGTTGTTGGAGAGTTTTGAAAGCCAGGGCAATGTATGTCGCAACCTTAAGGGACTCTTTCCTTAGTTTCGCCGTACGGATGTGCTCTTTCTCCCAAAGAGTCTTTACAGCAGCTAGCTCTTTGGCATCCAGTTTCCACTGTTTAGGGTAATTAAAATTTGTTTGGGCTATAGCTTGAGGGTCTATATACCCGGCTTTCACACTTGGCATTTGTTTGACAATGTGCACTTGCATTCTACAAATCACGGCGTGGGTTAGTTACAACAAAATTCAAAGATTCCATTCATATCATATCGGGAGGACAAGGACTTTCAGGCACCACGTGCGAATTAGATTCATCTCCATTGCTCCCAAGTGAAAGCATGTCTGCATGTCATTGAAGTCAAAGACAATTTTCCCAGCTGGGCTTCCAAACGTGCCGGTGGGCAAGCATGCTTGTATGAGGTCTATGCTCGTTGGGAGAACACGCAAGTACCAATCATGGAACCTTCTCATTCTAAGTGGTAGGCGCTGGATGTCCTGGTTTGGTAGGAAGGGCTTGTCTCTTTCATATGTTTTCGGGCAATCCTTTGACCATTTGATGGCATCAACATTTGGATACTGCTTTGCAATTTGGTGGAGTTTGCTAGTGATGGCCTCCTTAGAACCCCGTGATGGGACTTTTTTAACTTGGTTCTCAGGCTTGAACTGGTCATGGGAATACCACTTGGACACCGACGAAACATCTTTCATCGGAACATAAACTAGCCTTATGGCGATTGGATGCTTCTTTCGAAGTTCCCATTCAGGCACGTCCTCATCTTTTTGTGCATCACCTTCTTCAGGAGGCACTCATTGTTCATGTATCGGCTGTGCTTGTTGAGAAGATTGTGGCATCTCATCATGCACTTGCTCGGTACGAGCTAGAGAAGGTTGTGGCATCTCATCAGGCACATGCTCGCTAGGAGGCGGAGAAGAATGTGGCATCTTAGAAATGTGGTGGTCACGAGACGGTGAAAATATCTCCCCGACCTCAACAACTCGCTCCAAATTTGAGAGAGGGGGAGGTGGCGAAGAAGCAGTCAATATAATGTCCCGTTTGTGCCAGAGGATGAACTGTCCCATAACGTCTCCGAGTAACCCTAGCCCCTCGGGAGTTGCGCGGTCTATCCTCCACTGCATGAACTCGGGCTTCATGGTATGCACCTCGACCCTAGTGTAGTCCGGCGGTATCTTATTATTGTGGTGTAAGCCACCGGAAGGATGTGCCACACCCGTTGCCACCTCCATCACAGTGTTTTGCTGGCCGCTGAGAAACACCAAGGTGCAACTAGTTGGTTCCCGTATGCGATTGACGGGGGTTGTGGCTGCAGTGGAACCTTGGCTGCTAGGAACTTTCAGAGGGCTGTCAACTAATGCCAGTTCTCCCAGCGTCGTCACTAATATCCGTGGCTCCGTAGACAGTCCTTGCTCCTCCAGCGCCTTCGCAACTAGAGCCTTCACTTGGAGCTCAAGATTAGTCTCTCGGTCTCTGCCATGTTTCTTGTACATGTGCCTATCCTCTTCGAATCCTTGCTTCCAGGTCATCCTTTTCCCTAGCCCCCTGGTGCGGCCTGTGTGCTCCTTGTTTCCCAAGCCAAGGCTAAGCTCGTCCCTCTCTCTGGAAGGATTGAATGAGCCCTTCTCCTTGTCTTCAGCATATTTTAGTATCCTTAATACTGCCTCTTGGGTCTTCGGCTTATCAAATTTAAGATTATCGCCGGATGATTCTGTACTCCTTGCATATATCCAATTCTTTGAGCGTACCTTCAAATTTGTCACATCGATATTCCCAACAGCTATGGCCTCTTCGTTCATCTTCCTAAACTGCTCTTCCTTGGTATAGTAGCCACCGGGGCCTAGATGATGGAGGTGTTTGTTCCTCTTCGCCAGCTCGGTGTTACGGGCACTGAGCTCCAATGCCTCCGGTGAAGTCTTTTGAGCCACGATCTCCTCCCATTGACTAGAAGTTATTTTGCCGAACTCGTTGAAGGGAGTTAACCCCTTTTGGATATACTTCGTGTTGAGCTCCGACCTCCAATGTCGGAATGACTCTCCCATCATCATGAAAGCATTTTTTTACCAGTTCGTGCTTACCCTCCGGAAATCTAAATTGAGCTTCAGCGGCCTATCCCATAGTGCATTCTTTGTGTTCTCTGGTACCTCTTTCTAGTTAGGGATTGCTGGGTTCAATTTATCTCTTACTAGGGCCCCGATCGCATTACAGAATCATCCTCTTAATTCCTTCGACTCAAGGATCTCCCCTGCTGGCCCGACCTCCGTTATCACATAGCATGCCTTATTTGGATATAGATTTCCTTTTCTATCCCCTCGTTTTCTCTTAGGCTTGGTAGTCGTGGTTGTGTCTTGAGGTTGTGGAGCAGAGGCATCGTGATCCGTCTTTGTGGTTATTGCCTCTGCTCTCCTTTCCTCTACTCTGTCTTGTCCAGCGAGATGTCGCGGACATCGACGTCGTCTTTTCTGAGTTTCGGGAGGGACCTATATATACGATAGGTCAAAGTGTTAGCAGGGGTAACACAGCCAAAGCTTTAGCAAAATTTACAAGCTAAGGCTTTTTCCCTACATCCTCGTTCGGGTCAAAATCCGTGTCCAAATCTTCCTCCGTTGGCCTCCTTCTGGCTTCACGTGGGAAAGGATCCTCGGGACTTACATATCCCTCTTCTGAGTCCTCATCATCATCATCAACTTCTTCGCCTTCAGCAGCCTCTCCTGCTCTTCCTTCTGTTCCCCCTTCCTCCTTGTCACACTGCTCCTGAGTAAGCATCACTTCTAGATCCTTTTCTACCTCGTTATCGAACTGTTCCTGAGTAAGCTGGTCCTCTAGTGCTTGCTCCTCATAGGTTGGCTGCTCATCATGCTCGAGGCATCGGGCTGCACTGTCTGGTGTCCGCGACATTATTTCGCACTTTGTTCTAATAGATGCAAGAAAATATGCTTTAGGTATACGAGAAGGTATAAGAAATCAAAAAGGTCTATAAACCAAAGTAGTCCTATAAAACAACAATATATCAAAAAAACGAGAAGTAGCAGTAGTAGAGGCCTCAGAAACATGTCAATCATCATCTGATCTTGAACTTGAAGCATCAAGACATCATAACAGAGAAGAGAGGAGAAGGTAATGTAGGGGCGGCTGCTAATGATGCCAAGTTCCTCATAAGTTCTTGATCATCAGCTCATATTCCATATAATGTATGGACTTAGACAATTTCATCATCGGTAAAACAAAGGAGAGGAGAGGAGAGGGGAGATTTGGCAAAAAAAGAACAACTGCTTAACAAACATAGAGAGGAAAAGGTGTAAAAAAAAAGCAGCAGCTGCTTCCCAAACATATAGGATAGGAGTTGACTGCTGCCAGATGGTTGGAAGACCCCTGCAGATCAAAATCTGGTAACTTAGATGTGGTAAATAATGGATTAGAGTAGAGGAGGAGTAATAGTAGAGGAGTAGAGTAGAGGAGGAGTAGAGAAGTGTAGCAGCCAGTAGTTAAGAGCAGCAGCCACTTAGATACAGTAGTAGTCGTAGATAGAGTAGTAGAAGTGAGCCACTTAGTAGTATAGAGAAGTGAGTAGAGTAGCAGCTAGTAGCTAGGGAAGAGAGTAGAGTAGCAGCCAGCTAATAGTAGTAGGAGTAGCTAGCAGTAGCAAGTAGAGTAGTAGTAGTTCAGTAGCAAGTAGAGTAGTAGTAGTAGTTCAGTAGAGTAGAGTTAGAAGACCGCAAAAGAGGTAGAGACATAGTACAGAGTCAAAAAATGAGAGAGAAGAGTAAAAAAATCAGTAAGCAGCAGCAGTAGTTAAGTAGAGTCAACAGAGTGAGGTAGAGACATAGCAGCAACAATAGTTAGGTAGAGTCAAAAAAATTCAGTAAGTAGTGGGCAAGCAAGCACAACAAGGAGCCACCACCTCAGACATTTTAAATTTGCAGAGAGTAGAAACATGAGAGAAGAGCAGCAGGAACACTTAGTAGTACAGAGTAGAGAGAAGAGTAATAGTAGTAGGACTAGCTAGTAGTAGTTCACAAGCTGCATAAGCCCACAATAGGAGAGGAGAGCATCACATGCATCAATTCAAAAAATTTGAGACAGAGAGTGCTAACATGTGCTCAATTCAGTAGAAGCCATCATGTGCTCAATTCAAATTAATTTGGCATCATAGGTAGCAAGCATCAGTAGTATGTGCTCAGGTGCTGAAATGGTGGGAGAGACTGTCTTGGGTCACTTTCAGTGACCAAAACTGTTGAGAATTTGAGTGTACTTCTCTCTGTTCATATCCAAAATGAAGAAGGAAGAACCGAATATGCTCTTATGTTTACTGATCTGGGGAATTTCCTGGTGGTCAAGAGCAGAAGGAAGCAGGGGCTGAAATGGTGGGTTTCAGTGTACTACTCTCTTTTTGTTTCCAAAACAAAAAAGATTTTTGGAAATTGTGAATCAGAAAAATGCATCTTCCTGGAGCTAGATGCTTCTTGCGGAAACAAAACAAGAAATGACAGTACATGGTTAACATGACAGTGTGGAGTGAGTGATAGGTGAAAGAGAGAGTGTTGGTGCCATCCAGTGCCCACTCAATCCTCTTCCTGCAGTCCAGGGCAGCTTTTGGCTGTGCTCAAGTAACAAGTGTGGGGGGTGTGGTCTCCAGCTGCTGCTGGCCCTTGTCAGGAAAAGTGCTCCCTGGAATGCATGCATCGGCTGCTATTTTTCTTTGATGGACACAAAACAAAAATGATAATCACATAATGTAGCTCGGGTCTACAAGCTGCTGACTACAACATGAGACATGAGTCATGGACTCATGGGGCTATCTACACCTACATGCATGCATGCATGGCCGCTGCAGTTAGTTAGGCGTCAGCGGCTAATAACCTCTAACATCACATCACACCATAATCCTACAGGGCACTCTACAGAAAACCGTCCTGATCAGTGATTAGATCTGATTATTCAGACATGCGTACTAGGAGCTAGTACTACTAGTGTTCATTTTCTCTGACAACACAATAATTGGCTGGTAAAGAGAACACGGCATGCGACATGTCACCCCGGAGAGAACCCATATCATGCATTTTCCAGTGTGTGACTGTGTACACAAGTACATCCGGTTTTGGAAAACTGAACCAAAATGCATGCAACCAACTTCCTGACTGCACTTTCCTCTCAGTTTCAAGAACATTTTGCTGCAACTGTGAATCACCTAACGAAGAGAAGAATGGGTGCTTCAGTTCAGACTGAAAGGCGCCGGTTGCATGCGAGGCCAAGGCCCCCTTTGTTGCATGCAGAGCTCAGCTGGACAGGTAAGAGTGACACCTGTACACCATGTCCTGCTCTCGTGCTCTGTATATTCACAGCGTGAAGGTGAGACGATGATGAGTGAGCAAGTGAGTAACAAGGGAGGAGTGCATGGACAGTGGAGACCACTGCACCATGGTCGTACCAGCACTGGTGTAGTGATGGCTGCAACGTGGACGCATCATTTGGCTGCAGTGAGAGCAAGGTCATCCGAATCCTCATCAAGTGGCCAGCGGGCAGCGCGGCCCAGCAGCAGCTCCAAATGAGGCGAGGCGAGCAGCTGCAGCAGCCAGGGATGGATGCAGCTGCGTCATGGGCATGAGGTGGGCAGGCATGATGGAGGGAGGACGAACAGGCAGGGCAGTGCCTGCTGCTCCAGGAAAGGTCACAGTCGCAGTTTTTTTTTAATCAGAGCCATATCGCGGCCGACCTAATGATTGGCGGTGGTCACGTACTGGCAAGAACACATGGTGATTGCCGACTGGATGATGGAATTTGTTGCCAACGTTGAGAAATCTAGTGCCACTAGACATAATAATTTTGGTGAAATATATAGATGTTTTTTTTTTGGATGCATTCGTGTTACTGTAATTGTTAGTGGCTAACATTAATACTATACATAGTACGTTTTATATCACTAAAAAGGTTTCCAAGTTTCAGACAGGCTGATTGATGATGTACTCCATGTCAATGCCAGTTTGGTTCAGAAAGGTCTCAATAATTGCAGTATATATATAAGCCTAAAGCTGTAGTAAATGATACTCTAAGACTTGCAGATGCATATATATGTAGTATGTATGTATCCAGCTTGATGCAGCTCATCTCTAAGCATAATCAATTCATCATTATTAGTATCTCCTGCACTCTAAGCTATGGATTGATAGGCTATATATATCTGCCATGTTGTTTTTGTTTAGAGGAGCAATGCCTGGCATCTCGATCATCTTGTCATGCTAGCTGTTCAGTGAATGGGATGCAAAGGTGGTAGCCACCTAATTGTTCCCAATTGGCACATAAACTAGATTCGACGGTACACATAGAAGCACACACATGACACATGCATCAATCATAAAAAAAACAGGATCCTACAAAAACTAAGTCACCAGTCTTAGTCGATCTATATCTATAGGACCCGAGAAAAGCAACAATCACAAGGGCATTTTCGCTTGCACTGGAACCAAACACCACACCAAATTTGCTTTTAAGTAAATAAATAAACTATCACAGAGCCAACAAGGTTGATTAACACAAAAGCCAAATTAACTCAAGGTGGATCCGAATTACCTGTCAGGTGTAGGGGAAGCTGTGGAGGAGCGCGGACGTCGGTGGAGGTGCGCGGACGCCGGAGAGCACGGGAAGGAGTGTGGACGCCGGTGGAGGTGCGCGGACGCCGGAGAGCACGGGAAGGAGTGCGGATGCCGGTGGAGCACGGGAAGGAGTGCGGACGTCGGTGGAGCAGGCCCGCGGCACCTCAAGGTCAGAAACCCTAGCGCCGCCGGCCGGGGGCTCTAAAACCCTAGCCACCGTGGAGATGGGGCACGCGGGTGCGGGGAGGGGGCGTGGGCGTCGGGAGACATCCGGGGGTGCGGAGAGGGGGCGCGGGCGTCGGGAGAGGTCCGGGAGGCGGCGTCGGTGGGGCGCCGAGGAAAAAGTGGGTAGCCTGACGGTGTCGGAGGAAGAAGAGAGCGCCCAATAGGTTAACACCTGTGCGCCCTTGTATTTATACTCAGGACGATTTCTAGGGGCGGTTCCTGATCCAGCCGCCCCTACAAATGCATTTGTAGGGGCGGTTCCTAATCCGACCGCCCCTACAAATATTTTCTATTTTTTAAAATTATTAGTTCTGTATTTTTTATATCACAAAAACACAAAGTAATATAAAAACAATTGTATATATGCACAAATATAATATTTTGTATTATTCTATATATGCAGAAATATATATAAAAACAATTGTAGTCAAAACAATATAGAAAAAAAAAACAAAAATGAAAAATTTGAATTTTAAAACATCGACTACAATTTTATGACATTAAATGAAATAAAATGAAAATGTTGTAAACATAAAAGTTGTATAACTCATCAACATGTACAACTTTTATTTTGGTCATCTTGTCATGTGACTTTATTTGAACGATTCAAAATTTAAAATTCAAACAATTTCAACTTGAAACAATACTGGTATTCATCACTTTTCAGCTGAAATCATTTAATGGTTGGAAATCTTGTTCGAACTTGTTATTTTTTTAAATTTGAAAATTTGAAGTGCTCAAACTTTGTCAAATGAAAAGAATGACCAAATCAACACACTAGCTTGACAGGGCAAGATTTTAGAAAAAATTAGGAAAAAAATCATCACATTTGGAATTAGTATGAGGGAGAAAGGCTAGTTACAAATTTTACCCAGAGATTAAAAAGAAAAATCACAACTTTTTATGATGATCAATGATGAACAAGTGTGATTTCTCTTTTTAATATGTGGCTGAAACTTGTAACTAGTTTTTCTCCCTCATACTAACTCCAAATGTGATGGTTTTTTTTCTTAAAATTTTCTAAAATCATGCTCTATCATTTTAGTCTAGTCATCTATTTTTGTCACTAATTTTGAACAATTCAAATTTTGAATTTCAGAAAATAACAACTTCAAACCTGACTTTCAAACACTAAATGATTTCAGCTATAAAGGTGATGAATATAAAAGTTGTATAACTCGTTAAGACCTCCTACTTTTATTTTGGTCATTTCTTCATTTCGTAAAGTGTTAAGTGATTTCACAAAGTTTTAGTAGTAATAGAGTGGATGTTCAAATAAATTCATCTGGATGTTGCAAAGGGTAGTCTCACACACATGTATAAATGTAGTCTCACACACATATAAAAATATGTAGTCTTACACACATACATAAATATATAGTCTCACGCGCATGCATAAATGGAGTCTTACAAACACACACATACACAAACACTCCACGTTCAACAACTAGCTAGCCCGCTGTAACGATTTTTCCCTTGACACCTTTTCGTTCCCATGGCAATATGTCTTTGGGTAGGTTCTTTTCCACAAAACTGATCTTCTTAGGAAAGTCTGTGAATAGCAGCATCTCATCGTAGTTATTGTAAGCTTCAACATCGTCCACGCCATCAACTCCAATAATGTGCTGTTTCTCGGAGGCAGCCACGTGCTTTGTCTTCTTCGGGGGGAGGTTACTTTGTGGGTCAGACATATAGAAAACTCGTGCGACACATGAAGCGAGCACCCAAGGGTCATCTTGGTAGCCTAGATTATCGAGGTCCAGGACTCTCAATCCGATCTCGTTCAGTTGGTGTTGTTTGATCCAGCGGCATCGAAACAGGGCCACCGTTATATCCCTTCCATAGTTAAGTTCCCATATCTCTTCAATGATACCAAAGTATTGGATCTTTTGTCCCAATCCATCGAGAGGCTCTATTCGAACGCCGTTGTTTTGGTTTACATATTTACTATCCTTTGTATGGGTATAGTACGTATACCCATTGATGTCATAAGCATTCCAAGATGTCACTTGTCTCGATGGCCCCTCCGCCAACCTACTGATGGTAATAGAGTCTATGGTTTCTTCAGTCGGTATATTTTGGTCCTTCAACCATGTAGTTAGTCGTTGCTTGTGTTGTTTCATGACCCAATCATCCGAACGACCATTTCTCTCCGCCATAATGATAGCTAAGTGTTCATCAATGTACGGTTGCATCAGTTGTGTACTCTACAAGACACTATAATACGCCTGACTCACCTCTTTCTAATCATGGTTGATGAACACTTTTCTACCACTAGTGCCCTTCCCAGCTAGCCTACCCTTGTGACGAGAATCTGGTTTACCAATCCCTTTCTGTACTTTTAGGTACTCTTGACAGCACTCGATGACTTCTTCAGTACTGTAACCCTCTATCATGGAGCCCTCTAGGTATGCTTGATTATGCATGTATCGACTTAGAACCGACATGAACCGCTCGTAGGACCACATTTCATGCAAGTAGCAAGGGTCCAGCACCTGTATCTGATGAACCATGTGAATCATGAGATGTGGCATTATATCAAAAAAGCAGGAGGTAAACACATCTCTAGTTGGTTTTGTGTCTCCACCACAAATTCATGTAGGTCACTCAGCTCTTGCTTGCCAATCGTCTTCTGTGAGATCTTCGAAAAGAAGTAGCACATGCGGGTGATGGTCATTTTGAAGAACTCTAGCTTTATAGCCCTGATTGCAATAGGTAGAAACACTGTCAGCATCACATGGCAATCATGAGCCTTGCAGTGTGTTATTGACAAGTCCTTCATCGACACTAGCTTCTTCACATTTGCTGAAAACCTAGTCGGGACTTTGACCCCCCTCAGAAAATTGCATATAGCTCTCTTCTCGTCTGGTGTTAGGTTGAAGCACGCCGTGGGCAGAGTGTATTTTCCATTAGCCTCAGGTACCGGGTGAAGCTGTGGCATCACGTTTAGCCGCACCATGTCTTTCCGTGCTTTCAGACCATTCTTTGACTTGCCTGTGTCCATCAAGGTAGCAATGAGACTCTCAAAGACATTCTTCTGCACGTGCATAGCATCAATGGCATGGGGGACCTTCAAGTCTGGCCAATAAGTCAGATACTGAAAGAAGATTGATTGTTTCTTGAAAGGTACGCCTTCGACAGGAGGTGTGCTTCTATCTCTGTTCGTCCCATTCAGATTCTTCTTTCCATAGACGACGCGTATGTTTTTCACCATTCTATACACGTGTTCTCCGTTATGACGTCTCTCCGAAGGGGGTTCAATCTCCGGGGCGTTGTCATAAAATCTAAAGAACAATTTTGTGCGGTACTTGTGACTTGTCTTTAAGAAGCATAGGTTCCTTAGGTAAACTATCTTCTTGGATGCATCCAGGTACACCCATGTAGTACCATCCAAGCAAACCAAGCATCCCGTCTTCCCTTTGATCTGTCCAGACAAAGCAAACAACGCGGGATAATCATTGGTAGTAACAAATATTATTGCTCTACATATGAAGTCCTCCTTTCGGAACACATCGTACATCTGCTCCCCATGCCTCCATAGCATCTCCATTTCTTACATCAAAGGCTCGAGGAACACGTCTATATCAATGCCTGGTTGTTTAGGGCCAGAAATAAGAATAATGAGGAGAAGATACTTTCTCTTCTGACACAACCATGTTGGGATGTTGTACATGGTCAAGATCACTGGCCAAGTGCTGTGGTTGTTCATCCTCTCATTGAAGGGATTCATTCCATCGGTGCTCAAGCCAAACCGTACATTCCTTGGGTCATCGCTGAATTCTTTGTGCTTCTCATCAAACCTTTGCCACTGACTACAATCAGCCGGGTGTACAATCTTATCATCATCCACCTTGCGCTCATCATCCCACTATGTCATGAGTGCGGCTTCTTTAGGGTTTAGGAAGATACGTCTCAAGCGGTCGGTCACTGGCAGGTACCACATTACCAAGGCAGGAATTCTTCTCTGCTTTGCATCGTTGCCTGATGGAGTGTTCTCTGGGGGCTGAGATTCTTGTACCACCTTTTTTATACCCTTCTTTTTCCTCTTTTTCCCCGTGGAGGCTTCGTCCCCACCGTAAAGGTCATTGTTCTTGTACCGGCTGGCCCCACACCGGGGACATTTATCCAGTGACTTGAACGTTTCGCCATGAAAAAGTATACAGTGGTTGGGGCATGCATGGATTTTTTCAACCCCCATTGTCAATGGACTTATGACCTTCTTCGCTTGGTATGTGTTGGTAGGAACTGAGTTTGGTTGTGGCAGCACCCATGACAGGAGATGCAATAGATCATTGAAACTACGGTCTGACCAGCCGTACTTAGCCTTCAGGATGAGCAGCTCAAGCACAAAACGTAGCAATGTTCAATGTGTCGGACAACCCTTTTTAACACCATACATAGTCTACTTCGATGCTTTTGTCACCCTTTCCAAATTTTCTAGACCTTTCGGGCTATTTAGTAAAATCTCTGGTCCAAGGGCTCGAATCATGTCCTCCAAATCATCTTCATCTCCGACACGTGCTCCACCATCATTATTGGCATCACCTTCGTCATTACCATCCCAATCACCAGCATCACCACCTTGTTCATTACCAAACTCAAAATTCATTCGTGCATCAAGCTCTGCTGAATATTGGGACAGGAATTCTATGGTTTCATCGTCGTATTCCTCCTCATCCTCGTTGTTAAAAATAACCGTTTCACCATGATGAATCCACACTGTGTAGTCCTCAACAAATCCTCGCATAATCAAATGTGATCTGATGATAGTCACATCTGTCCATGCCATACGGTTCTTGCAATCTTTACAGGGACAAATAATTGTATCCTTATTCTCTTTCAATGTCGTTGCATGCTTCTTTGCGGCTTCAATAAATTTATCCACATCTTCACGGAAACCTGCCTTAAACCTTAACGAACCATACATCCAAGAGTTCCTGTACTCCATCTTTTACAACAACAACAAAACAAATATTAAAGGACTATTTATTCAGATATATATAAAAATGAATCAAATTAATAATTACTTGAGAATAATTGTATATACTTCATATATATATGAATATAAATCTAATATAATTACATGAAGCATACAAACACACCATGGTAGAGGAAAATTAATTAATGGCCCATTTATCCATAAATAATTAAAATACATATTTATTGATTACAATAAACAATTTCAAAGACAACAATTAGCAACAATTATACTTTATCCAATATCTTTCATACAAACCCTAGTCCAATTTTATCAAACATAAATTAAAAAAAACGAAATTAATAAAAAAACCAAACCCTAGATCTAGATCTACATGCACATGAAACATGCATAAAACTAACTAATTGTTCACTAAAATCAAGAAACATGGACCAAATAAGGGTATGATCTTGTTCCCCTCCCTAATTTATCCTAGTACATTTAAAACTTGGGTCTAATTTGCTTCATAACTAGCTCAAGCACCATAGAAGAGAGAGAAAAACAAAACTTTAATTACTCACTAACCAACCATTAAAACTTCAAAAAAAGTGTGGAATAACATTTTCTTACCTTCTACAACCTCTCTACCAAAGGATTTAAGACCAAAACCTTTCCCCCTTAGTAGAGCAATTTTTGGGAGGTGCCTAAGGCCTCCCCACCTTTCTTTCGCGGGTCGGAGCGAGTGACCCGAGGAGGAAGAAGGTGCTGCAGTTGTTTTATATGTAGGTTATTTGTAGGGGTGGCTGGTGATTGAGCCGCCCCTACAAATCGGAGGTATTTATACGGGGGCATTTGTAGGGGCGGCTCAATCACCAGCCGCCCCTACAAATAGCAACGCCGGAGGCGGCTGGTGAGTGAGCCGCCCCTACAAATCAGACCCATTTGTAAGGGCGGCTTGTATCACCAGCCGCCCCTGCTGTTCTATTTGGAGGGGCGGCTGGTGTCTGGGCTCCCGAGCCCGCCACTGTAGGGGTGGCTCCATCATCAGCCGCCCCTACAAAAAATTCATCCCGTTGGTAAAAATTATTTTTTACGTAGTGAAAGTTTAGCTGTGGCGCAAGCATTGACAAGAAATTTACGGATTGTGTTTGTCATCACGGCAGATAGAGATGTCACTAAGCCTCGAGATATATACACTATAGTACTGTACTATACGTTTGACGGAGCAAGTGGTACGACCGTTGAACGCCGGACGACATTTAGGATTACTTAAGTTACTCGTTTCATATTGCTTAGTACTATTTTATATCAGCCTGTTTGGTTTGCCGAATTAATTGGATTTCACGCCTGCGCTCGTGAAATCCAACCTGCGACCTAACTAGACAGTCCCCAGCCTCATGAAAATTAAATAAAAGATTGCAACGCCAAGGTATTATACACAAGGCCTCAACTTCATTGCAGAGGTACCCCACAAATCAAACTACGCCATTTTCTTTGTGCCACTGGTACCAAAATAAAATCAATGTGCGTCACAAATTAATCGCCTGTTCGTTTAGGCTGGTTTGACTTATAAGTCATGGCTGAAAATACTATTAGCTGATTTAGTGTGAGAGAATAATACTGTTCGTTGACTGATAAGTCAGATACGAGCACATGAACAGGCTGTAAAAAGGTCGCAGACTCGCAGCAGACCGTGCCAAAGCTTGCTAGCTACTTATTATTTATTCCTTCTGTATCCGATCCATTGGGGCCTTGTTTAGATTGGGGTTAGGAATTAGTATTTGGCACTGTAGCACTTTCATTTATATTTGACAATTATTATCCAATCATGGCCTAACTAGGCTCAAAAGATTCGTCTCGTAATTTACAATCAAACTGTGTAATTAGTTATTTTTTATCTACATTTAATACTCCATGCATGTATCCAAAGATTTGATGTGATGAAGAGAGAGTAAAAAAACTTACAATCTAAACCAGGCCTGGTTCATGCAGGTTCTTTGATGGATTCCGTGAATCTGAAAGCCGGGACCGATTGCTCTTCAGTGTTATTGTTTTTATATATATGGACTATGACATCAAGATTTCAACACCTGCTCCAGTCAAATTGTCTGACTTTACTACTCTCTCTGTCGTTCGAAAAAGAATACAGTTAGCACAGTAGTAAATCAAACCGTCTAGAGTTTGACTAAGTTGAGGCCTTACAAGGACTAGTTCATTTTCACAGAAAAATTCCAGCATTTGAAAGGAGAGCCTTATAATTAAATTTATTTATTTTACGATATTAAATAAATATGGTTAGATTCATCAAAAAATATAATTATATTTATCTGATATCATAATATCACTCTCTTTTTTATATACTTAGCTTGATGACCAAAAACTAAACTATACGTGGTTTGACTAAAGACAACTAAAGTTGCATTTTTTTAGAACGGACAACAATAGATGTAAGTGATGAATGTGCTCACGCAAACATATAACTAAAAAATGTGTCCAATAAGCCCTGCCTACCCTGTCTTGGATTCGATATACTTTTTGCGTGCTCCTAAGTTCATTTTAAATCTACGTGATACAATGATAATGTTGTCAATAATACTAGTGATCCACGATAGTTAGTAGACCCTTATAACTTGTTAGCAGGAGTTGTTGAACCACAACCAATGTTAGATCAGCACTAGTTAAACTGGAGACAAGAGCAGTACAGTATGTTTGGAATGACGACCATGATGCCGCCCTAGCCCCAGTGTTCACAATTCAGATAGCACTTTAGTTTTCTGCTCTGGAGGGGGGAAACACGGTATAAGCACGTTGATGTTACTCCTTGGAGGACTCCTTTTGGTGCCTCTCTGTAACAACTCGGGTTATCGAGCATAAAAAAATGTGAGCTTTTTAAAAATTTTCCTACAATTGTTTGAAGCATGTAGCTTCTAGGACAAACCCGAGTCTAACCCACTAACAAATCGTTGCATCCATTTAGATTTGTTTGTAGAAGTGTGTCGGTGCTCTCGAGTTAGTTCTAGGACAAACCCGAGTCTAACCCATAGCAAGAATCCCTTCTCAAATTCCCCTTTGAGTTCTTCTCAAATCTCCTTTGAATTCCCCTTTCAAATTTCTTTGACTCAATCTCAAATTCCATAAATCGCAAATAGGAAAACTCTTTTCTTTTCTCTTGGGCCGAAACTCCTCCCTTCCTCCCTTCTAATGCAAGCCGAGCGGGCCCCTGGCCCAAACCGCCGCCAGGCCTCGACCTCCCTTCGGCCCAGCAGTGCCCCCGCCTAGCCTGCCTCGCGCTTGCTCCCGCAACGGCCCACGCGCGCGCAACCCATGGCCCAGCTCCGCACCACGGCCCCCGCAGGCATGCTAGAGCTGCGCCGGCCCTTGCAGGCCGGTCCACGACGCGAGACCTCCAGCCCAAACGTAGCCCCAGCGGGCCCAAAACGACGGCACCCCTGACCTAAACCCTAACGCGCCCCGCTCCCAAGCTGTCGCCGCCGCTACGCATGCACCCGAGCCGCTCCCCCGCCTTGGCATACGTACCACGCGCCGAGGGATGCGTGTCGCGTGTCCTGTCCGTGGCACGAACGACAGCGATCACCGGAGCACCTCCAACCCTAGCCACCGCTCGCTATAAGAACAGCAGCCGCTGCCGCTCTTTCTGCTACACCTAATCCGCCTCTCCTCGCTCTCCGCTCTCTGCTGCCGATGGCACCAGCCACAGCCAACCGCGCGAACACCATAGCCAGCCGCGTCGGGACCAGCCGCCCTCGGCCGCGCCACCACCACCGACCGCGCCACACTCTGCTTCGCCCCTCGCCTCCGCCTCAACCGGCCACATGACCACCTCGCTGGCTTCCCCTTGTGTGGGGGGGGGGGTATAACCCTAGGTACCCACGGCAATGGACATGGGCCGCACCACCAGGGGAGGTCCAGCCCATAAGAAGAAGGCGTGTGATGTAAGACACTGATTGGCATGCATCACACGGTTTTAGTTAGGAATCTTGAAGATAGAGAAGGATATGTTCGGATATGATAGATATCGTATTCCTTGTAAATACTTACCATATACCCGAATAGATCTAGATCTAACTGACTTGTAACCCTGCCCCCAGACTATATAAGGCGGGTAGGGACCCTCTCGAATTCATCTCATATTCAATACAATCCAACAAAGACACAGGACGTAGGGTATTACGTCGATTAGATGGCCCGAACTTGTCTAAATAGCTGTCCCTATGCCTTGTGTCACCATCCGGTTCCTATTACGTGCACCTCCACCGATCATCTACTACCATGGGTATACTCCTCGGTAGACTGCCGACCAGATTTCATCGACAGTGGCGCGCCAGGTAGGGGGTGTGCATGCTGATTTCATCGAGCCGGGCCAGATCTTCACGGTCGAATCCATGACTTGGATCATCGGCCCCAACGGCAATGGGAAGATCGTGGAAGCGGTGCAGTATCACCCTGCGCCGATCGCGCTAACACTTGCAACGACATCTCTGATCTTGATGCCCCACCGCTAGGTTAGGAGATCCATCAGCAATGATGATCTGATCGCATCCATCGATTGGGTCACAGACCGCTTACCAGAATGTCAGCTCCTCGTGGGTTTGGTCTTAGATCAATCTAGAGCGAGCGACGAATTTCCCATACTCCAAGATCACCAAGCCGCTACAACCGAGCGACCTGCTCGGCCACTTCATTCAAGGCGGCCAGATTCCGATCTAGTGATCACGGTAACTCCGGAAGGGCCTACCGTTCAACTCCGACCACTCCCCGCCCCGATGGAGAGCATGCCGAAGCCCTATTCTTTCGGGCTAGTGGGTGTGGGTGCGATTAGTCAGGACGCCGTGCACCATCTTTTCGTCGACCACACCGAGCGCAGCCGTGTCGATGACCTCTATTAGATCGACTTCCTTGAGGCAGACCAGCCTGCGTCAATGGTAAACATGGTGCAAATTTGAATAGATTTTTCGGACGAAACGCTCCACACCATACTAGAGGAAAGTCCTGAGCCGTACTCCGAGGCCTCTGCCAACAGCTGCCCATCTTTCCCTCCAGGTTTGGGGAGAGAGCTCTTCATGGTTAGCCACGATAGCATCGCTATCAATGGAGAAACCAGTGTCCAATACCGTGAGCGCAAAACCAAGAACTCTGATCATCAACGACGTCACAGTGAAGAAGTAGAAAAATCCGCTTGAGCCACCAGAGGTGGCCCGCCACCTCTTGTCTATAATCTCCAACAAGAGTTTCTCATAGTGGATAATCAACGGGTGGAGCAGACGCCGAGCATCAATCTGGCTGTGGACACCCACGAGTTGGCTAGACTCCCACAAATGCCAGAGATACTCAAGATTCAAGCGCTGCTCAAAGCAGCTCAGGCCCAAGTCAACGACATCTAGAATTGGATGTGGCCACCCATGAATTGGCTAGACAGTGAGGCCATCTTCGCTTTCACCAGAGGACTCCATCACCATCAGGAGCTGTGCTCCAAAATATTACCGCAAGAGGTCCCAGACCATCGACAAACTCCTCAAGGTTGCAAACTCATACGTAGACTCCAAAGAAGCTGATCGGCCAGAGGGATCAAGGGCTGCACAGCCATGTCGCCGTCGACCGAGAAACTCCATCGACAACCTAGAGCAGCCACACGCTAAGCGAGATTTCAATGCTGCCTATGAAGAACTCCTTGATGGTCCATGCATAATTAACAAGAACAACAAGCACACCATGCGGCAATGCTATGGCATGGCTAAAGCTTTCCGCGATGAGGAGCAGAAACGGCGAACGCGCAAGTATGACAAGTCAGACGATGGCAAATGGGAGGAGTGTCCTAAGGGCGCACGACCTACTACCCAAGATGCCAACAAGATCGTCGCCACAATTTTCGGAGGATGTGCCGCCTCCGAGAGCAAACGCCAGCAGAAGCTCACCGTTCGGTAGGTCATGTCGATCACCTAGTACGACATGGTCGCTGATCCCAAATATTTGGACTGGTCGGAGCATCCTATCATGTTCAGTAGGGCCGACCAGGGGGCAGATATCCCATACCCTTGGCGTTTCCCACTCGTGCTGAATCCAACCATCCGCAACGTGCGGTTCAAGAAGGTCCTCATCGACGGTGGGAGTGCCATCAATATCCTCTTCGCTGGAGCCCTAACTGAGTTAGGCCTCACAAAGGACGTCTCGTCCCTATTGATTCTCCATTTTGGGGTATTGTACCTAGCAGAGCGTCCCAACCTTTGGGGTAGATCACCTTGCCAATCCAGTTTGTCACCGTCAACCACTTCCGTACTGAGTACGTGAACTTCTTCGTGGCAGACTTCGACACCGCCTACCATGCCATCCTTGGCCGACCAGCTCTCGCCAAGTTCATGACCGTGCCCCATTATGTCTACATGGTGTTGAAGATCCCGACAGAGCAAGGTGTTCTCACCCTACGCGCCAACGTCTCCACTTCCTATGATTGCAAACGAGAAGGAATCACCATCGCCGAAGCAATGGACCTTTCAGCCAGAATGGAGGTTTGCATCGCCGACTCCAAGAAGATCCCAGCAGAGGAGCAGGCGATCCCAACTCAGGAGCCACCTCGGTCTGTGACTAAGTCCAAAGACACAAAGGAGGTTGAGCTCGTGATCAGCGATAGAAGCAGAACGGCCTAGATCGGGGCCCATCTTGACCCCAAATAGGAAGACGCACTCGTCAGCTTCCTCCATAGAAACGTCGACGTGTTTGCATGGAAACCTACTGACATGCCCGGCATTCCTCAAGAGCTGATCGAGCACTCCTTAAACATCTCACCGTCTGCCAAACTAATCAAGCAAAAGCTACAATGATTTGCTTAAGGCAAAAAGGAGGCCATTAGGGTAGAAATAACACGGCTCTTAGCAGCCAGTTTTATTAAAGAGGTGTATCACCCGGAGTGGCTCGCCAATCTGGTCCTTGTACGAAAAAAGAACAATGAATGGAGAATGTGCATTGATTACACCGATCTCAATAAGCACTGCCCTAAAGACCCATTCGGCTTACCTCGCATTGACGAGGTCGTAGATTCACCAGCCGATTGTGAGCTCTTGCGTTTTCTCGATTGATATTCTAGTTATCACCAGATCTCCTTAAAGGAGGAAGACTAGATCAAGACTTCGTTCATCACACCCTTCGGTGCCTTTTGGTACACCACCATGTCCTTTGGGCAAAAGAATGTCGGCGCCACCTACCAGAGGGCTATCCAACGAGGCCTCCAAGAGCAAATTAGGAAGAACATCGAGGCCTACGTCGATGATGTGGTGGTTAAGTCTAAGACTGTCGATAACCTCATTGCCGACCTCGAAGAAACCTTCCAGAACCTGAAGAAATTCTAATGGAAACTAAATCACACTAAGTGCATATTCGATGTTCCATCTGGTATACTCCTAGGCAATGTCGTCAGCCGCCATGGCATCGAAGCAAACCCAGAAAAGATAGAAGCGATCACCAAGATGAAACCACCAACCTACATAAAGGATGTCCAGAAGCTCACGGGATGCATGGTGGCTTTAAGCCATTTCATATCCCCAGGAAAAGGGTTTACCTTTCTTCAAGCTGCTCAAAGCTTTGGGGAAGTTCACCTGGACACCTGAAGCCAACAAGGCCTTTGATGAGCTCAAACAATTCCTCACGACGCCTCTAGTTATGATAACACCACAGCCTGGTGAAACCTTATTGGTCTACATCGCCGCAACCAACCGTGTTGTTAGTACGGCCATTGTCGTCGAACGAGAAGAAGCCGGTGTAACACCTCGGGTGTTTTAAATACTAAAACCTACCATGTCATCATATGCATTGTACCTCATTTTGTATTAGTGAAAACTTTGATATGTATACATTAAAACAAGTTTACAATTGTGTTATATGTGTTGCCTTGTATGGTTTGGATCAAGTTCAAAGTTTGGTTTGGATTTGAAATTCCGAAAACCTGGATTTCCAGCGATTTGTTTTACCCTGAAAAACCTAATTCAAAATCAAAGCACATTTTGGGGTTGAGTCTTAAAGCAAAAATTTAGAGCTTGTCAAGATGTACAAAGCTTGTTTTTGGAGTTTTCAAAGTTGTTATGAAAAATTTGAAGCAATTTGAAAAGGCGAAATTCTTTAAATGTTCCGTATTTGAATTCAAATTTGCATTTCAAAATGTAGACCGAATTAGGTGGTGGTTATAAAAGCAAAGTTGTAGAGCTTTAAATTTTGAACAACTTTTATTTTTGGAGATTTTTGAGTTGTTATACAAATTTGAGAGTAATTTGGAAATTTAGACGAATGGCAATTCTGTAATTACGTTGAACAGTGCTCGCCGCTTAAGCTACATTGCCGGCGACCTTCTCCTGGCTTCCAGTCGTGCCTGTGGCCGCCCTCGGCTTCGTGCTGGCGTGGGAAAGGCCCCTGCGTGGCTTCTCCTTGCTTCTGAGCCGAGTTATAAGACCTGCATCGTCGTCGTTCTTCGCCGTTTGCCTTCCTCTGTTTTCTTGACGTTGCCGCCGCTGCTCCGTCGAGCTCGCCTTGCGTCCTCAGCGCAAACCAGCCTTGGCTAAGCTTGCCACAGCTTCGCTAGTTCCTTGCGAAACCAGTCCTCCAGCCCTTGTTGCTTGATTGCGACGGGAACCGCCGTTCTTTGCCTTTCTTCCCCACGGCCGGCAACCTCACCGTGGTGTGCGCGTCACCGTGGCTGGAGCTCCACGGTGGGTCTTTGTCCTTGCTCAGCGTGTCACCAGCTTCGCCTTGATCCTGTGTTGCTCTATGACCAGTTATTTGATCCTTTTGACCATCGTAGTCGCCTGAACGTCGTCACCGACGTGGGTAGCGCCGCCGTGATCGCTGTGACCGTCGACCCGCCTCTCCTTTGTTCCTCCGACTCATCCATCGCCTTCAACGTGATCGGGGTGAGCTCCTGGTTCTTCCCGAGTGGTTTGCTTCACCGTTACCGGTCTTCTGTCGCCGACGTAGCGCCGTCATGCAGTCGTGTCCACCATGGCCATCGTCAAGCTTGTATACCGCTACAATTAGTCTCGATAGTACACTCAATCGATGCGGGGTGATGAGGGGAGTGTGTTGGTACTCTTGCTGTTGCCGTTAGTCTCACCAGCGGCGAGTTATCACCGGTCAGCGCGTCGTCGTCGTGGTCAAACGCGGGAGGTTAGGGATGACAGGTGGGACCCGATGTTAGTGACCATGAGTTCAAAATGAATTTTCTGTTTTTCAGAAATCGAGGAATAGTGTATGTTTTTGTTATTTTTGTGTAGAATTATTTAGAGCTCCAAAAATTATGAAAATTTTTGTGTGACCTCTATGTGATGTATATTATTTAGGAAAAATATGAAATGTTGTTTTTCAGTACTTTTTGAATGTGATAAAAATTGCTCAATTAATTAATAAATGAGTTTCCATGAATTTTCTAGGCTTATTTAGTTATCCAAAAATTATGAAAATTGTTTTGCCACTTAGTTATCATGAGATGAACATTTATAAAAATTTTGGACTCAATTGGAACAAGTTGATTTATTTCATAATTCTTAATTAAATAATTAATTCATAAAAGCAAATAGTAACCTTTAATGATTTAGGTTTTGATTGAATTTTTGATTGAGTGATGTCCTTGGGTCATTAGTTGGTAATGATCCTTGGCAATTGATGTGAGTGTTATGAAAAAGGTTTAGTTAGTTTGACTTGTAACTGTACCGCAAAGGAAAGTTGTATTCAAGTTATTACTTTTGCATCCATCATCAAGCATCATGTTTTATATCTCACATCATGTTAAACATGGCATTGTTACTATGTGTAGTGAACAAAGGTGAGCACATGGTAGTTAATCAAGTGGTTGAGGAGGTTAATCCGTCTGTTGAGATCAGGTTGGATATTTGTGGTGCGACTCTAGAACTGGACTTTTCCGTCAATGAAGGCAAGCCCCGGATGCATTTAAACCTACCTTGTGTTTTACAAATTGATTTCGCATTTGCTTTTCTTTACTACATTAAGTGATTAGGAGTTGAGTGGAAACCTAATTGGTGCATTACCAACCTTGTTTTTCCATATCTACCTTGTTACCAGTTTTAATTCGTATATGGCTAGTTATGCTTAGCTATGCTTAGAACGATGAAAGTCGAGTGATTACCTGTCACCTGCGAATTTTAAATGGATCTTTGATTATGCTTGGTTACTTATGTTATCATGAGATTCGAGCATGTGAAGTAATAAATCTAGACCAGGCGGACTCGGTGTGTGTGAGCCACAAGACATGGAGGTCTTGTGAGTGGGTTCTTTCCGCCTGTGTCGATTAAGGCCTATACCGTTGTTGAATTGCATGAGGTGAGACTTTGTAGTACTAACTGCATACTCCGGT
Source organism: Miscanthus lutarioriparius (assembly GCA_904845875.1). Lineage (NCBI taxonomy): Eukaryota > Viridiplantae > Streptophyta > Magnoliopsida > Poales > Poaceae > Miscanthus > Miscanthus lutarioriparius. The sequence goes on from CAJGYO010000019.1 coordinate 67,004,786, forward strand.
AAGCCTTAACTTGGCTATTCTATTACGAGAATGGCTACTCGCGCACTGGGAGTGGAGAGATGGCGGGAATAGCGTGTACCCACGTGGCAATGGGCTGGATTGGTGGAGTACTGTATTCTCGGGTGGCGCGGACCCATTCTTGTTTAGAGGATCCGAGGGTAGGTTGATATATGTAAGTCAGGGACTTGCATATGTCGTGTGGTCTAGAATTCCCAGCTGGGTTTTAATTAGTTCGAATCGTCGTTGCTCCTTGGTTATGGAGACTCAACTCACTGTTCATCATCGTAGTATTAATAACTAGAATCCCATGAGCCTGCATTCCTACGTTCTATTAAATTTTTTATTTCAGTTAAGTCTTGTTGAGTACTTTTGTACTCAGGGTTCTTTGACCCTTGTTGCAGGTGAGGCTCATGAGCAGATCTGTTTTGGATTATGCTGCATGACTATTGTTCAGTGCGATGACGATAAGTAAATGTGTGGCCCTTGGGCAGGGCAACTTATTTGTGTGTTCTGTAACATGTTATAATGCCACTCCACTACTTTGGTTTGTATTATTTATCGAACTTAGTTGTATGGTTTGAAACAAATGGTTTGTAAACTATGTTATTGTAAGACTTCCGCTGATTTACTCTGGTGTAGATATTTGAATAAATGTTGTAATACTGCAATGACTCTGTAATGGGATTCTGCTCGGAAATCGTGGATGATTCGGGTTCCCCGAGGACACCCGACAGTCTTCTTAAGTTACCAGGAACATATGCATAGTTGTCAGAGGTCATTGGACAGTGACAGGTGCATGTGGGCCCTATAATTTAGGAGGTTCTGCCATAGAATGGTATTAGAGCGATCGTTATAAAGTCTTTGTTGTATTGATTTATAAAAACTTCAAAATTATTTGGGATGACTAAACTTAACTTGTTAATTTGGTCCAAATTGCTTCTAACTTATCTAATTTCATTCTCACCATTCCTTATTTGATTAAAAAGGTTTTGTGTGGTGGAGTAGTAATCTTACTATGCCCTATATAAAAACAAATGTTGTTTATGTGCATTATAAGCTTTGATGATTTTGTTCGTAAGAACGATTCATGCATCATGATTAATTCACTCGTTACTTCCTTCACCTCTGAGTCTGGGTGGGTAGTGTGTATGGGTTGAGTTGTGTAGTCCACCCTTGCTGCTCTTGAGACTGTTGTCAGATTGTCTTACTAGGATTAATCTTGCTTCCTACAGTATGGCTCGTACCAAGAAGACACCCCGTAAGTCCACTAGACCCAAAGGAGTTCCTCGTCACCAACTTGCCCCTAGGAATGACGGTGCTCGCAGTAGCAGCTCTAGGCCTGATCCCTAGGTAGAGATACAGAGGATTTCTACAGAGTTAGCATAGGCTACTAGAGATAGGGCCTTGGATGCCATCTAGGTAGGAGAACTACAAGGTCAATTGAGGCGTCTCACCACTGCTCATAGGAACTGTGAACGTATGTTAGTTCGTACGGTGGAAGGAAGAAATAAAGCTTGGCATAGAGAAAATATAGCTAGAGCTAGAACTCATGAGCTAGAATTCTATGTAGAAGATTTAGAAGAACATAATACTTATCTGCATGAGGAAGTTCATAGGCTAAGCAATCTCCTAGATCCAAATCATGAACCCCAAGCTGATGCAATGGACCCTGGTGTCATCCTTGCCGATGATAGCAAATCGGAAGAGGAAGAAGAAGAAGATCCTAAAGAATTAGTAATGATCGATGAAAGTGATAATGAAGGCGGTAATATTTCCAGAATGGATACCGAGCCTGAAGTTTGAAGTAATCGAGGAAAGGAGTAGAGTTGTATAATAGTTAGTTCCAGTTAAGTTAAGTAGTCTTGTTTAGGTACATGCAGGTTTGTGTTTATATTAGTAAACCCTATGTAATGTGTCTGGAGTAAGCTTTTGTTGCAATTCAATAAAGACTTGTGAGTAAAGTTTGGTTTGTTATGAGCAGATGCGTCGTACGCGGGGTTCGTATATTCCTGGTACTTCACAAGATGAGAACGGTATTCCAGATCCGCCACCAGTTCAAACAAACCTGGCTGATGCTATAGCCGCACTTGTCAATGTGACGGTTGAAAATTCTCGTTTGCTTCATGAGATAGCTCAAAGTAATCAGAATCAGATGCAAGGAAACTGTGGTCACCATCATAACAGGTAGCAGGCTACATATGTTGATTTTACAGACACAAGGCCACCGATGTTCACCAAGGCAGATGAACCACTGGAGGCTGACGATTGGCTTCGAACCATGGAGCAAAAATTTGATCTCATTCCATGCATGGAGTTTTAGAAACCAGTCTTTGCTGCCCAGCAACTTAGAGGTGCAGCCGGTGATTGGTATGCGAATCTTGGCCATGCAACCCGCAGGTGTTCCGTTAACTTGGACAAAGTTCCGTACTGCTTTCAGAGCCCATTATATCCTGGAGGCTGTTATGGCTATGAAGCTGGATGAATTCCTTGCTTTGAAGCAAGGGGATCAAACGGTTATGCAGTATGTGGGAAGATTCAATCTTCTGTCATAGTATGTATCTGAACATGTCAACACAGATGCCTAGAAAAAGAAATGGTTCATGAGAGGTCTGAATACCAAATTGCAGACTATGATGACAACTTGTACCAATGTCACTTATCATGAGGCAGTGAATATTGCAATTGCTTCAGAGGCAAAGTATCGGCTGCATAAGGAGCTCAAGAAGAAAAAGAGTATGTCGTCTGGATCTTTTGGGGGAAATCAAAAGAGGCAGAGGGTGATTTATCATCCAGTAAATCATAATCGTCCTCCTTATCGTCTGCCGTAGTTTCAAGCCGGTCAGCAATCAAATGTCCACCCAGCTACAACTTATCAGAATCCACAACCGATAAATGCTTCTGGGATTTCTGCTCCAACACCCTAGGGTCACAAGTATCCCTGTTTCAATTGTGGCAAGCCTGGTCATTTCTCGAGAGAGTGTCCGTATCCAAGGCAGTCTAATCCCAATTATCAGAAGGCCCCTGCCAATCAACAACAGGGTCAAGCACAGAATAAGAACAATAATTAGAATACTCAGAAGGGCAAAGATGAAAGGAAGACGGGAAGGGTTTTCTATATTCAAGCCGGGGAGATTCCTGAAGGAGAGCTAGTGATGATGGGTATGTTTCCTGTTGCCAATCATCTTGCAGTTATGCTTTTTGATTTGGGTGCATCTCATTCATTCATCAATAGAACATTTGTGGTAAAGCATGAAATTCCAATTGGGGCAACAAAGGAAAATTTCTTTATACAGTCGCCCGAGGGACGTCTGTGTACTAAGAAAATGGTATACCAGGTACCCATAAACCTGGGTGGGCATATTTTTCCCACTACCATGATTATCCTAAAGGATTAGGATATAGATGTAATTTTGGGAATGAATTGGGTGTATCAGCATAAGGCTGTTATAGATGCTTTGAATAGAACTATAAGGGTGAGTTTGCCAGATAGTAATTCTCAACTTCTCATCTAACTTCCAACCTTAAGAAGATTAGTGGGCAAAGTTTGTGTAACTGCTGTCAAGGAGATTAGAGATATCCCGGTAGTGTGTGAGTTTTCTGATGTATTTTCTGAAGATTTACCCGGTCTACCACCTGATAGGGATGTCCAGTTTAACATAGAGTTGCAACCTAGAACAGCTCCGATTTCTTGGAGAGCTTATAGGATGCCACCTAAGGAATTGGCCGAGTTGAAGACTCAGTTACAAGAATTGATTGAGAAGGGGTTTATACAACCTAGTTCATCACCTTGGGGATGTCCGGCAATTTTTGTGAAAAAGAAAGATGAGACCCTGAGGTTATGTGTTGACTACCGTCCGTTGAATGAAGTGACCATCAAGAATAAGTATCCCTTACCTCGGATAGATTTGCTTTTTGATCAACTGGCCGGTGCCAAAGTTTTCTCCAAGATAGATTTGAGGTCAGGATATCACCAAATCAAGATAAAGCCTGAAGATATTCCCAAAACGGCATTTACCACAAGATATGGATTATATGAATACTTGGTAATATCTTTTGGTTTGACAAATGCTCTAGCTCATTTCATGTATCTGATGAATTCAGTATTCATGCCTGAGCTAGACAAGTTTGTAGTGGTGTTTATAGATGACATTCTAGTATATTCTAAGAATAAGGAAGAACATGCGGAACATCTTAGAATTGTTCTAACCCGCTTGAGAGAACATGAACTATATGCCAAGTTCAGCAAGTGTGATTTTTGGCTTAAAGAAGTATAGTTTCTTAGACATGTTTTGTCAGGTGAAGGAGTTGCTGTTGATCCAAGTAAAGTTAAGGATGTGCTTGATTGGAAACCGCCAACCACAGTTCATCAAGTTTGGAGTTTTCTGGGATTGGCGGGGTATTACCGTCGGTTTATTCTAGATTTCTCTAAAGTATCAAAGTCCATAACTGAGTTGTTGAAGAACCAAGTCAAGTTTGTCTGGTCATCTGATTGTGAAGAGGCATTCCAGACTTTGAAGAGACTATTGACCACTGCACCAGTATTAGCCCAACCTGATATCGAGAAGTCGTTTGATGTTTATTGTGATGCTTTAGGTATTGGTATTGGATGTGTGTTGATGCAAGAAGGCTGAGTCATTGCCTATGCATCCAGGTAACTTAAGCAACATGAAGAACACTATCCGACTCATAATCTGGAGTTAGCAGCTATGGTCCATGCTTTGAAGATTTGGTGGCATTACCTGCTTGGTAATACGTGCCATATTTATACAGACCACAAGAGTTTAAAGTATATCTTTACTCAGTCAGAATTGAATATGCGACAAAAAAGATAGTTAGAACTGATTAAAGATTATGACTTGGAAGTACATTATCACCCGGGTAAAGCAAATGTGGTTGTAGATGCCCTTCGCATAAGTTATTGCAATTGCCTGACAGTAAGAACAATGGGTTTGACTTTATGTCAAGAGATGGAGAAGTTGAATGTAGAGGTAATTCAACAAGGTAGCTTGACCAACATAATTGTTGAAGCCAATATTCGAGACCAGATTATTGCTGCTCAGAAGGAAAACAAGGGTATAGCCCATATCAAGGAAAGAGTCAGGAATGGAAAAGCGGAATGCTTCAGTATAGATGGTGAAGGTGTGCTATGGTTCAAAGATCGCCTGGTGGTACCAAAAGTTCCTGAGTTGCGACGGTCCATTCTTGAAGAGGCACATGCTACTAGGTTATCTATCCATCTGGGAAGCAACAAGATCTACCATGACTTGAAACAAAGATTTTGGTGGACAAAAATGAAGATAGAGATCGCTAGATATATAGCTAAGTGTGATACTTGTCAAAAGGTGAAAGCTATACATTTGAGATCCGTTGGAGAGTTACAACCATTACCTATTCCAACTTGGAAGTGGGAGGACATTAGTATGGACTTTATTGTTGGTCTACCCAAGACATCAAAAGGATTTGACTCAATATGGGTTATTGTAGATCGACCCACTAAGTCAGCACATTTTCTTCCTGTCAAGACTATATATCCTATGATCCAATATGCCAAGATGTATTTAGCAAGAATCATGAGCCTACATGGAGTACCAAAGACCACAGTGTTAGATAGGGGTACACAGTTTGTCTCCAGTTTTTGGAAACAATTGCATTCTTCATTGGGTATCAAGCTACTGTATAGTACAGCTTATCATCTGTCACACCCAATTTTAAGGATAAAATTGAATGCACTAACTCATGTGTGCCCAGGGATCAATCACACACACAAGCTGATAAATTATAAAAGAGTATCATCACAGTGTATCTTACATCACGATAATAACATAACTTAGTCTTATACATCACAACGGAAACTAAAAGATAACTCTCTCTCGTGGAACACCATCACAGGGAAAGTCAACTGGTTGACCACAAGCCTAATAATCCTTAGGAAACTCCTCATACACGTTGTCATCTGTTACCCATCCAGAATTTTTATCCAAATAAAGAAAATAAACAAGCGTAAGTACATCCCGTACTCAACAAGATAACATGGGGTTCATGAGGCTCAAAAAGGTTGACACTGGTTTACTGCAGTTAGCACTTTTAGTTAGTCAAGATTTTATTATCAAGTATTATCAAGTTATGCTTAAGCTCCCATTTAAACCCACTTAATCAGATATCAGCATCATTTGGATCATATCATCATAAACCATCATAAATGAACAACAATGAGTAACCAATTATTTTGTGAGTTTTCCAGGCCGCTCGTGACCGTGAGCACGGCTGTTATAACAGTTTTTAACCTTCTGCAGAGGTGGTGCACATTCACCGCGAGTCGTGATCCCCATATGCCTGGGTTAATTACTCCCATATCACTGCCAAGGTGAACGGGCAGGGTACACTATGAAGCCATTTCATAGGTTTCTCTAACAAGTTAGGGCCACTTGGTTTCCTCTGCAGGCAGATGTAGGAACCCCCCTTTCCTATGACACATATCCATCGCGGCTATACACATAGGAATAGAGGCAGCCCTATACCCAACGTGGCAAGCCCCTTTTGCGCCATAAAGGTAACCTCTAACAAGCCAGAAAAGATCCTATTACTGAGCTAAAGTAAGAGCCATATGACTCTCACGGTTGCACTGTCAGTCCCAGCTTTTGCCGACAGATAAGTCCTTATGGGGGGCCGGGAGCAACATGATCAAAAGTCATTTGCACCTTCGCCCTATAGATCAGTTGTTACAAATCACGTTATCCTTTTAGTTCCATAGAACCATTAACCATTGTATAGATCATGTTCAGTTAGAGCACTAGCAATCTACCCATATGCAATTAACCCATAGGAGTCAAGGGAACAAGTCATCAAATGACTAGAATGTCCTTATGGTTATCAAAGTTAGACACATGCACATGAGTAAATGATTAAAGTGAATAGGACATCAAGGTAGGCCCATGCTATACTTGCCTTGGTTCACAAACTCTTGCTGGTCCTGCTGGTCGTCGAAGAATTCTTGGTCTCCAACGTTCTCCTCACCGTCTAAACACGACCAACATGACAACATACAACATTCCAAAGGCATTCATGCAAAGAAAACATTCCTATAATTAGAACAGTACACCAACAGTATAGAAAACAAGATAAAATATTTATGAAAATAATCTACGTCTCGCTATGATCACGTCGACGCGAAGTTCACGAAAAACGGAGCTAAAATGCAAAGGTTATGATTTAAACAGGATTTCCTATAGCAATATATTTAATTAATTCTAACCATGAAATTAAAAAGTTCCAAACTTGACTAACAGTGGTACTAACACGTAGATTATGAAATTACGAAGCTAACGCAATTTGAACGGATCAATTCGGAGCTAAAACGAAGTTTTTATAAGCAAAATAAATCTAGTGGCATTTCTGTAAATACTGAAAACGTATTTTGGATTAAAATAGTTCAGTTAACGTTTTCAAAAGGAGAAAGCGTACTTAGGAATTTACGCTAGGGACTGCGGGTTCAAATAGATAAAAATGGGGGGTCTCTTTAGCAAATCTACCCGCGAAGGGGTATCAGCCACAGAGAGCCGTTGGATTTGAAATGAACGGATCGGATTAGATCTGGGGGAGAGAGAAGGAGAAGTCGACGCCAGAACAGTGCGGCCGCGGTGGCTCTCCATGGCCGGCGGCGTGGAGCACTCCGACGAGCATGGTACGGGGGCTAGGGGCCACGAGTCGATGACCCGAAGCCACCGGATGAGAGAAGGGGAGCAGGCGAACACGTCCAGGCCAAAGAGGTGGCCGGAGGGGAAGGCCGAGGCAGCGGTCGCCATGGCCGGCGGCCAAAAGCTATCGGCGCATGTGGTTAGAGCCCTAGGGGCCACGAAACTCGAATTAAATGGCATGGGGAGGTAGAGGGGAGCATGGCGAGGCTCACAGCGGGAGAAATCGGGGTCGGAGTCGGCTCGGGGAAGACGGCGACGCGGACGGTGGTTGCGGGACGCGCTGAAGGGGGTGGGGGAAGGAGCTGACAGGCGGGGGCCAGGCGTCAGCGGTTGGGTAAAGGGAGGCGCGGCGGTTTCCAGCGGCGCGCGCGACTTGGGCCGGCATGGAGCTGGGCTGGCGCGGTCGCTGGGCCGGAGCGGGGCTGGGCCGGCGCAGGACGCCAGGGGGAGGCTGATCTGGGCTGACACGGCTGCTCGGGCTGGGCCGAAAATCCAGGAAGAGAGGGGGAAGGAGAAAAGAAAGAATTTTTCTTTTTTTTTCTTTTTCCAAACAAATTTTCCAAAAGCATTTTAATTTCAAATTTCAATTCTCTTTGAAATTTTTGATCAATACCAAACATTCACAATTTAATATGGAGCAGCATGTATGCATCACTTGTAGCTAATCTTATATTTGATTTTAGTTTTACAAAAATTATTACTTTCCTATGTTTGAATGCTCACATAAATTGCTTAAATAAATCAATTGGACTATTTTTTTAGAAAATGCAAAATTAGGGTGTCACAATTCTACCCCCCTTAAGATGAATCTCGTCCTCGAGATTCGGGTGATTGCTTACTCAAATAGTTGTGGGTAAGACTTTCTCATATCTTCTTCTCTTTCCCAAGTAGCTTCATCCTCTGTATACCGATTCCACTGCACCTTGCACATCTTTATGGTTCGGCTTCTCGTAACTCTTTCGGCAGTTTCCAAAATCTTTATCGGATACTCTTCATAAGTAAGATCTTCCTTAATAGCAAGTTCTATCAAAGGAATTTGCTCTTCTGGTACCCTCAAACACTTCTTCAATTGGGAAACATGGAACACGTCGTGCACACCTGACAAACTCTCAGGTAGTTCCAACTGATAAGCTACTTCTCCATGTCTCTCTAGGATCTTAAAAGGTCCAATATACCTTGGTGCTAACTTTCCCTTCATATTGAATCTTTTCACACTTCTCATTGGCGACACCTTCAAATACACATAATCACCAACTTCGAAAGTCAGCTCTCTTCTGCGAGTATCAGCGTAACTCTTCTATCGGGACTGAGCCACTCTTAAGTTATCTCTAATCATTCTCACTTGTTCTTCCGTGTCTCTAAGGACATCGGGTCCAAACACTTGAGTTTCACTAGTCTGATTCCAGAACAAAGGCGTTCCACATTTACGTCCATACAACGCCTTGAAAGGTGCCATCTTGAGACTCTTCTGGTAACTGTTGTTGTATGAGAACTCTGCATATGGTAGACTCTTATCCCAACTATCACCATACTATAGTGCACAAGCTCTTAACATATCTTCCAAAATCTGGTTGATCCTTTCAGTCTGTCCATCAGTTTGCGGGTGGTAAGCAGAACTGAAATTCCACTTTGTCCCCAAAGATCTATGTACTTTATGCCAGAATTGCGATGTAAACTGAGTGCCTCTATCCGACACAATCTTCTTGGGAACACCATGTAAACACACTATTCTTTCCATGTACAACTCTGCTAGTCTTGCACCTATATAGGTAGTCTTGACTGGTAAAAAGTGAGCAACCTTGGTGAGTCGATCCACTATTACCCATATTGAATCATAACCTCTTTGAGTGCGGGGCAATCCTACGATAAAATCCATACCAACTTCTTCCCATTTCCATTCAGGAATCTTCATTGGTTGTAGCAACCCTGCAGGTCTTTGATGCTCAGCTTTCACTCTTTGACAAGTGTCACACAAAGCCACATACTCTGCCACATCTCTCTTCAAACCATACCACCAATACTTCTCCTTGAGATCCAAATACATCTTGGTACTTCCGGGATGTATAGAATAAGCAGACTCATGGGCCTCTTGTAGAATTGCATCACGGATAGCCTTCACTTCAGGTACACATATCCTTTTTCTGAACCAAAGAGTGCCATTCTCATCCATTCTGAATCCGGGTGCCTTTCCAAGCACTACATTCTCTGCTATCTCCTTAAGTTTTTCATCCTCCAATTGACCTTTGTGTATCTCTTGTTCCAATGTAGGCTCTATCACCAATTCCATTGCATTAGTGACAAGGCTCAAGTTGAGATGCTCCATTTCAGCACACAACTCTGCTGACATAGACGTCATCTGAAGTACATTCGCATAACTCTTTCTGCTAAGTGCATCAGCTACGACGTTTGCTTTTCCCGGGTGATAATGCACTTCCAAATCATAGTCTTTGATCAATTCCAACCAGCGACGTTGTCTCAGATTCAGATCTGATTGGGTAAAGATATACTTCAAACTCTTATGATCTGTATAGATATCACTCTTATGTCCAATTAAATAATGTCTCCAGATCTTCAAAACATGAACCACAACTGCCAATTCCAAGTCATGAGTAGGGTAATTCAACTCATGCTTTCTCAATTGTCTAGATGCATATGCCACCACTCTTCCTTCTTGCATAAGCACACATCCAAGGCCAAAACGGGATGCATCACAATATATAGAGAAGTTCTTGCTTAAATCGGGCAGAATTAATACTGGAGCTGTAATCAATCTCTTCTTTAGCTCATCAAAGTTTGCCTGGCATTTATCCGACCATATATACTTAGCATTCTTTTCCAACAGAGCTGTCATAGGCTTAGCTAGCTTGGAAAAACCTTCAATGAACCTCCTGTAGTATCCAGCCAATCCCAAAAAGCTACGAATCTCACTTACAGTGGTTGGTGGTTTCCAATTCAATACATCTTGCACTTTGCCTGGATCCACTGCTATTCCACCATTGGAGACAACATGACCCAGAAAAGAGACTTCCTTCAACCAAAACTCACACTTGCTCCGCTTAGCGTACAATTTATGTTCTCTAAGCTTTTGCAAGACCAACCTTATATGTTCAGCATGTTCTTCTTCAGTCTTGGAGAATATCAGTATGTCATCTATGAATACCACCACAAATTTATCCAGAAACTCCATGAACACCTTATTCATCAGATACATGAAGTATGCAGGTGCATTGGTCAATCCAAAAGACATAACGGTATACTCATACAATCCATACCGTGTAGTGAATGCTGTCTTGGGTATGTTCGAGTTTTGAATCTTTAGCTGATGGTACCCTGAGCGGAGATCAATCTTGGAGAACACATGGGCTCCTCTCAACTGATCAAACAAGTCATCTATCCTAGGCAAAGGGTATTTATTCTTGATTGTAACCTCATTAAGTGAACGGTAATCTACACACATCCGTTGACTACCATCCTTCTTATCCACAAAGATCACAGGTGCCCCCCATGGGGAAGAACTGGGGCATATGAAACCTCTTTCTTGCAACTCTTTTAGTTGTTTCTTAAGCTCTTCTAATTCATTAACCCCATTCTATATGGACGTTTGGCTATTCGTGCAGTTCCAGGTAATAATTCAATAATGAATTCAATGTCTCGGTCAGGTGGCATACCTGGCAAGTCATCGGGGAAGACATCCGGGAACTCCTCCACGACACGATCTTGTTTATTGGGTTCACCATCTAGCTGGTTCACTGTGGCTATAGGCTGAGCTTGCACTACCACTTCTACACAGATTCTATCTCCATTGAGTGATGTCACAACCACAGATTTCTCCTGACACTAAATCACTGCCCGGTGTTGTTTCATCCAATCCATTCCCAGAATAAGATAAATTCCCGCTGTTCTCAACACAATTGGTTTCACTTTGAAGTCTACCCCCTTAAGGAAATGCTAGTTGAGGGACTCCAATATGAAGCAGGCATACTACCTCCCAGTGAATTTACTAGTATGGGGTTTTTCATGGCACACAAAGGTATGCTATGCATTCTAAGAAAAGCTTGGGAAATAAAAGAATGTGAAGCACCAGAATCAAAAAGTATTGTAGCAGAGATAGAGTTGACGCTGAACGTACCCAACATTACCTCTGGTGTCACTTGAGCTGCATCAGATGACACATAGTTCACCTTCGCAGTGTGAGGTGGTCGGGCGTTGAACTTCTGATTGCCAGTCTGGTTCTGAGGTGCTTGTTGGTTCTGCATCTTAGGACACTGATGAGCATAGTGACCTACTTCTCCACAGCAGTAGCAGGCGTTGGGATTGTTGGGTGCACCACTCTTCACAAGAGCATTGTTGGATGGTCCCTGGTGTGTTGCTAGATTGCCAGTCTGTTGCGGGGGATGCTGATTACCATACTGTTGCTGGTACTGAGGGCATTGCTGGAACTGGTTTCGTTGAGGATACTGACCACGGTTTCCCTGGTTAGATGGTCCTTGATTCCTTTATTGAAAACCCTGCTGGGGATAGGCATGCGGACGGGTGTTACTCCCAGAAGCTTGCCCTTGAAGCCTCCTCTTCTTGGCTTCCATCTCTTTGCGCTTATCGTCAATCACAATAGCGCGGTTCACTAATGACTGAAAGTTTGGGTAGGTGTTGGACATCAGTTGAAGCTGCAGTCCATCATAGAGTCCCTTGAGGAAACGGCGTTGCTTATCCTTGTCCTCAGCCACATCATTTAGAGCATAGCGTGACAGTTGAGCAAACTTGTCACGATACTCCGCCACAGTCATGGATCCTTGCCTAAGGGACCTGAATTCCTCCTGCTTCAATTCCACGAGTCCATCAGGGATATGATAAGACCGCAAATTGTCCTTGAATTCCTGCCAGGTGATAGCAGGAGCATTGTTGTGACGTCCGTACTGGAAAGAATCCCACCAATCCTGAGCTGCTCCCTGGAGTTGACCAGAAGCATACAACACCTTCTCAAGATCGTTGCATTGTGCTATGTTAAGTTGCTTTTCTACAGCATGCAACCAATCATCTGTCTCCATAGGGTCTGAGGTATGAGTGAACACAGGAGGGCGACCCTTCATGAATTCTCCACGCTTGTCTCTAACTTGAAAAGGCGGTGGTACTCTTGTAGGTTCATTATCCAAGCGCTGCGTCATAGCTTGCATCAGCCGCGCTTGCATTCCCAATATTTGTTCCATGGTCACAGGTGGCGGTGGTGGTGGATTTATGAGAGCATCACGTCCACGACCACGGCCTCTTCCTCTTCCTCCTCTTGCGGCCATCTGTTTTCCAACAAATGTGCAAAATTTAGAGATTTTCCAATTATAGAGAGCTTACAAAAGATAAGAAACACTGCTGAGAATTTTCTGGACAAGATTCAAATTCAGCAGTTCAGTAAAACTGTTATAACTAGAGTTTCAGAGATGCAACAGAGGTGCACCAAGATTTGTTAGAAAGCTTAGGAGATCAGCTATAACTTTTATTTAGATCACTTTAACAGATTCTGACACACACATGGTCAAAAGTAGAGCTAAACCGAATCTGTTCTGGGTTCCAGACAGCGCAGGAACATCAACTTGTGTCAGCTAGATCTCACAAACCTGAACAGCTATTGACGTGATTCCAGAGAAATTTGAAAGATACAGAAGTCTAGTTATCTCCACAAAAAATTTCAGAATTTTGACAGCCCATATTTCGAGATACCAGATAAAGAACACAGGTTGCTCCAGAAATCAGCACAGCAGAGATAAGATAAAGCGAAACATCTGCATTAAGATTTCATTCTAAACTTAAGGTTCCATTCTAAGGAAGTTGTGGACATGCCCACAAACTTCCAGCAATCAAACAAATACCAAATCAACCAAGTTCACAAATTAAACATCTAATCATCCAAGTTCACAAGACCAAACAAGACTAAATATGAAACACGAACTAACGACGTGGTAATCTAGATCAAGGCACCTAACGCCTATGGAGCGGTGTCAATCATGGTGAAGGACCGGCGCTTCTTATTGTAGATGGATGGCTGCCCAAGTTGAGCTCGAAGTTCATCCACTTGCTTCTGGAGGCGTCTCTCAGCCCTCTGTGATGCACGCAACTCTCCTTTGACTTCTTCATCCACCCCTTGCATAGCGTGGACATGCTGCACCGTTGCTTCCAGAGTTGGGTCACTCTCTGGTGGAGCCAAGACCTGCCAAACACCCTCATGATCATTGCGAGGAAGGAACCTAAAGCGATCCTCCCTCATGGCCTCAAAGCGACGACCATGGTAGTGGATGTAGGCATCCTGTGCTGCATCCTCCATGCCATCCAAGGCATGGGCCCTCCTGGCAGGGGCACGGTGGACAGTCTCCACCTCATGTCCATTCTTGATGTCGTTCCAAGCGGTGACCACCAGCTCTACCTTCCAGATGGTAGCCTCCAATGGATGCTGGTACTCTGCACAATGGTAGCTGATGGAGGCGTGCAGATTGGGGTAGTAGTCATCCAGCACGTGAGTGAGGAGGGTGTGGTAGTAGGCTATCTTCGGGGCTGGCTTGAAGTAGTACTTGCACTTCCAGCCTATCTCCTCTTCCACCACAGGGACAGCTGGGGATGGCGCAGGTGTAGGTGAAGTAGCTGACGACTCCTCTGGGGTAGCTACAACAGGATAGACAGGTGCAGCAGCTGGAGTAGGACCAGGTGTAGGTGTAGGTGCAGGAGTCGGGGTAGCCATTCACTCCTCATCATCCTCGAGCAAGGGTTCCTCCTCATCATCGGAGATGATCACAATCTCCTTCTCCGCCTGTGGAGCACGTGGGGTGAACAGGGCACGATAGCCAGCAGTGCTGAGGCGAGCAGTCTTCGGGTTATGAGACATCTATAGATTTAAAGTGAGATAGAATTAGAATCAATAATTTTATATAATAGATTAAGGTATGAAAAGCATAAATGTTTTAATAAAATAACAAGAATAAGACAGTAAGCAAGAAACCAGAGGATCAAAGATGCTAAACGACCGTTTTCTAACTAGGATTGCGTCCTACAGTCAACACGGCTTTGATACCAATTTATCACACCCAATTTTAAGGATAAAATTGAATGCACTAACTCATGTGTGCCCAGGGATCAATCACACACACAAGCTGACAAATTATAAAAGAGTATCATCACAGTGTATCTTACATCACGATAATAACATAACTTAGTCTTATACATCACAGCGGAAAATGAAAGATAACTCTCTCTCGTGGAACACCATCACAGGGAAGGTCAACTCGTTGACCACAAGCCTAATAATCCTCAGGAAACTCCTTATACACGTTGTCATCTGTTACCCATCCGGGATTTTTATCCAAATAAAGAAAATAAACAAGCGTAAGTACATCCCGTACTCAACAAGATAACACGGGGTTCATGAGGCTCAAAAAGGTTGACACTGGTTTACTGCAGTTAGCACTTTTAGTAAGTCAAGATTTTATTATCAAGTATTATCAAGTTATGCTTAAGCTCCCATTTAAACACACTTAATCAGATATCAGCATCATTTGGATCATATTATCATAAACCATCATAAATGAACAACAATGAGTAACCAATTATTTTGTGAGTTTTCCGGGCCGCTCGTGACCGTGAGCACGACTGTTATAACAGTTTTTAACCTTCTGCAGAGGTTGTGCACATTCACCGCGAGTCGTGATCCCCATATGCCCGGGTTAATTACTCCCATATCACTGCCAAGGTGAGCGGACAGGGTACACTATGAAGCCATTTTATAGGTTTCTCTAACAAGTTAGGGCCGCTAGGTTTCCTCGTCAGGCAGATGTAGGAACCCCCCTTTCCTATGGCACATATCCATCGCGGCTATACACATAGGAACAGAGGCAACCCTATACCCAACGTGGCAAGCCCCTTTTGTGCCATAAAGGTAACCTCTAACAAGCTAGAAAAGGTACTATTACTAAGCTAAAGTCAGAGCCATATGACTCTCACGGTTGCACTGTCAGTCCCAGCTTTTGCCGACAGATAAGTCCTTATGGAGGGCCGAGAGCAACATGATCAAAAGTCATTTGCACCTTCGCCCTATGGATCAGTTGTTACAAATCACGTTATCCTTTTAGTTCCATAGAACCATTAACCATTGTATAGATCATGTTCAGTTAGAGCACTAGCAATCTACCCATATGCAATTAACCCATAGGAGTCAAGGGAACAAGTCATCAAATGACTAGAATGTCCTTATGGTTATCAAAGTTAGACACATGCACATGAGTAAATGATTAAAGTGAATAGGACATCAAGGTAGGCCCATGCTATACTTGCCTTGGTTCACAAACTCTTGTTGGTCCTGCTGGTCGTCGAAGAATTCTTGGTCTCCAACGTTCTCCTCACCGTCTGAACGCGACCAACATGGCAACATACAACATTCCAAAGACATTCATGCAAAGCAAACATTCCTATAATTAGAATAGTACACCAACAGTATAGAAAACAAGATAAAATATTTATGAAAATAATCTACGTCTCGCTATGATCACGTCGACGCGAAGTTCACGAAAAACGGAGCTAAAATGCGAAAGTTATGATTTAAACATGATTTCCTATAGCAATATATTTAATTAATTCTAACCATGAAATTAAAAAGTTCCAAACTTGACTAACAGTGGTACTAACACGTAGATTATGAAATTACGAAGCTAACGCAATTTGAACGGATCAATTCGGAGCTAAAACGAAGTTTTTATGAGCAAAACAAATCTAGTGGCATTTCTGTAAATACTGAAAACGTATTTTGGACTAAAACAGTTCAGTTAATGTTTTCAAAAGGAGAAAGCGTACTTAGGAATTTACGCTACGGACTGCGGGTTCAAATAGATGAAAACAGGGGGTCTCTTTAGCAAATCTACCCGCGAAGGGGTATCAGCCACAGAGAGCCGTTGGATTTGAAATGAACGGATCGGATTAGATCTGGTGGAGAGAGAAGGAGAAGCCGGCGCCAGAACTGTGCGGCCGCGGCGGCTCTCCATGGTCGGTGGCGTGGAGCACTCCGACGAGCATGGTATGGGGGCTAGGGGCCACGAGTCGATGACCCGAAGCCACCGGATGAGAGAGGGGGAGCAGGCGAACACGTCCAGGCCAAAGAGGTGGCCAGAGGGGAAGGCCGAGGCAGCGGTCGCCATGGCCGGCGGCCAAAAGCTATCAGCGCATGCGGTTAGAGCCCTAGGGGCCACGAAACTCGAATTAAATGGCATGGGGAGGTAGAGGGGAGCATGGCGAGGCTCACAGCGGGAGAAATCGGGGTGGGAGTCGGCTCGGGGAAGACGGCGACGCGGATGCTGGTTGTGGGACGCGCTGAAGGAGGTGTGGGAAGGAGCTGACAGGCGGGGGCCGGGCGTCAGTGGCTGGGGAAAGGGAGGCGCGGCGGTTTCCAGCGGCGCGCGCGACTTGGGCTGACGTGGAGCTGGGCTGGCGCGGTCACTGGGCCGGAGCGGGGTTGGGCCGGCGCAGGACGCCAGGGGGAGGCTGATCCGGGCTGACGCGGCTGCTCGGGCTGGGCCGAAAATCCAGGAAGAGAGGGGGAAGGAGAAAAGAAAGAATTTTTCTTTTTTTTCTTTTTCCAAATTTTTTTTCCAAAAGCATTTTAATTTCAAATTTCAATTCTCTTTGAAATTTTTGATCAATACCAAACATTCACAATTTAATATGGAGCAGCATGTATGCATCACTTGTAGCTAATCTTATATTTGATTTTAGTTTTACAAAAATTATTACTTTCCTATGTTTGAATGCTCACATAAATTGCTTAAATAAATCAATTTGACTATTTTTTTAGAAAATGCAAAATTAGGGTGTTACATCATCCGCAGACAGATGGTCAGACTGAAAGAGTCAATCAGGTGCTTGAAGATATGTTAAGGTGTTGTGTCCTTAACTATTCCAATAAGTGGGATGAATGCTTACCTTTGGCCGAATTCTCATACAATAATAGTTATCAGGAAAGCATTAGAATGGCTCCATTTGAAGCACTCTATGGTCGTAGATGTAGAACATCACTGAGTTGGTCTGAACCCGGAGAAAGAAGGTTCTTTGGAGTTGACCTTGTGAAAGAAACAGAAGACAAGGTTAGGAAAATACAAAGTAACTTGAAGATAGCTCAGTCCCACCAAAAGAGTTACGCGGATAAACGACGTAGACCGTTGGTGTTTAACAAGGGAGATTTTGTGTATCTAAAAGTATCAACAATGATGGGAGTTACCCGTTTTGGTGTTAAAGGCAAGTTGGCACCTCGATATATTGGACCATTTCAAATTTTAGAGAGGTGTGGAAAAGTGGCATATCGCTTAAAATTACCAGAACATTTATCAGCTGTACATGATGTGTTCTATGTTTCTCAATTGAAGAAGTGTCTCCGAGTGCCTGAGCAGAATGTTGAGGTTGAAGGAGTGGAACTTGAACCGGATTTGACTTATTCTGAATATCCTATCCGAGTTTTGGATCAGAAAGATCATGTTACTCGAAGAAGGACAATCAAGTTCTACAAGATACAATGGAATCAACATTTAGAAGAAGAAGCTACTTGGGAATCTAAAGATTACTTGTTAGAAAAATTTCCAGAGTTTCTTGCGTCAATATAGAAAAATGTTGGTTTTGCTCTGTTGTTGCGAACCATGTTTGTAAAGTAACCTTAGCTGTTTAATGAACGAGTTTTGGATGTTTTTGGATTGACACATTTCCTTTTCCATTACTTACCCTATGGCTTTGAATCTCAGGACGAGATTTCTTTTAGGGGGAAGGATTGTAACATGTCGGGTGTTTTAAATACTAAAACCTGCCATGTCATCATATGCATTGTACCTCATTTCGTATTAGTGAAAACTTTGATATGCATACATTAAAACAAGTTTACAATTGTGTTATATGTGTTGCCTTGTATGGTTTGGATCAAGTTCAAAGTTTGGTTTGGATTTTAAATTCCGAAAACCCGGATTTCCAGCGATTTGTTTTACCCCGAAAAACCTAATTCAAAATCAAAGCACATTTTGGGGTTGAGCCTTAAAGAAAAAATGTAGAGCTTGTCGAGTTGTACAAAGCTTGTTTTTGGAGTTTTCAAAGTTGTTATGAAAAATTTGAAGCAATTTGAAAAGGCGAAATTCTTTAAATGTTCCGTATTTGAATTCAAATTTGCATTTCAAAATGTAGACCGAATTAGGAGGTGGTTATAAAAGCAAAGTTGTAGAGCTTTGAATTTTGAACAACTTTTATTTTTGGAGATTTTTGAGTTGTTATACAAATTTGGGAGTAATTTGGAAATTTAGACGAATGGCAATTCTATAATTACGTTGAACAGTGCTCGCCGCTTAAGCTACATTGCCGGCGACCTTCTCCTGGCTTCCAGTCACGCCTGTGGCCGCCCTCGGCTTCGCACTAGCACGGGAAAGGCCCCTGCGTGGCTTCTCCTTGCTTCTAAGCTGAGTTATAAGACCTGCGTCGTCGTCGTTCTTCGTCGTTTGCCTTCCTCTGTTTTCCCGACGTCGCCGTCGCTGCTCCGTCGAGCTCGCCTCGCCTCCTCAGCGCAAACCAGCCTTGGCTAAGCTTGCCACAGCTTCGCTAGTTCTTTGTGAAACCAGTCCTCTAGCCCTTGTTGCTTGATTGCGCCGAGAACTGCCGTTCTTTGCCTTTCTTTCCCGCGGCCGGCAACCTCACCGTGGTGTGCGCGTCACCGTGGCTTGAGCTCCACGGTGGGTCTTTGTCCTTGCTCAGCGTGTCACCAGCTTCATCTTGATCCCATGTTGCTCTATGACCGATTATTTGATCCTTTTGACCATCGCAGTCGCCTGAACACCGTCACCAACGTGGTTAGCGCCGCCGTGATCGCTGTGACCGTCGACCCGCCTCTCCTTTGTTCCTCCGACTCGTCCATCGCCTTCAACGTGATCGGGGTGAGCTCCTGGTTCTTCCCGAGTGGTTTGTTTCACCGTTACCGGTCTTCTATCGGCGGCATAGCGCTGCCGTGCAGTCGTGTCCACCATGACCGTCGTCAAGCTTGTATACCGCTGCAATTAGTCTCGATAGTACACTCAATCGATGCGGGGTGATGAGGGGAGTGTGTTGGTACTCTCGCTGTCGCCGTTAGTCTCACCGGCGGCGAGTTATCGCCGGTCAGCGTGTTGTCATCGTGGTCAAACGTGGGAGGTTAGGGATGACAGGTGGGACCCGATGTCAGTGACCGTGAGTTCAAAATGAATTTTCTGTTTTTCAGAAATAGAGGAATAGTGTATGTTTTTGTTATTTTTGTGTAGAATTATTTAGAGCTCCAAAAAATATGAAAATTTTTGTGTGACCTCTCTGTGATGTATATTATGTAGGAAAAATATGAAATATTGTTTTTCAGTACTTTTTGAATGTAATAAAAATTGCTCAATTAATTAATAAATGAGTTTCTATGAATTTTCTAGGCTTATTTAGTCATGCAAAAATTATGAAAATTGTTTTGCCACTTAGTTATCATGAGATGAACATTTACAAAAATTTTGGACTCAATTGGAACAAGTTGATTTATTTCATAATTCTTAATTAAATAATTAATTCATAAAAGCAAATAGTAACCTTTAATGATTTATGTTTTGATTGAATTTTTGATTGAGTGATGTCCTTGGGTCATTAGTTTGTAATGATCCTTGGCAATTGATGTGAGTGTTACGAAAAAGGTTTAGTTAGTTTGACTTGTAACTGTACCGCGAAGGAAAGTTGTATTCAAGTTATTACTTTTGCATCCATCATCAAGCATCATGTTTTATATCTCACATCATGTTAAACATGGCATTGTTACTACGTGTAGTGAACGAAGGTGAGCACGTGGTAGTTAATCAAGTGGTTGAGGAGGTTAATCCGTCTGTTGAGGTCAGGTTGGATATTTGTGGTGCGACTCCGGAACCGGACTTTTCTGTCAATGAAGGCAAGCCCCGGATGCATTTAAACCTACCTTGTGTTTTACAAATTGATTTCGCTTTTTCTTTTCTTTACTGCATTAAGTGATTAGGAGTTGAGTGGAAACCTAATTGGTGCATTACCAACCTTGTTTTTCCATATCTACCTTGTTACCAGTTTTAATTCGTATATGGCTAGTTATGCTTAGCTATGCTTAGAATGATGAAAGTCGAGTGATTACCTATCACCTGCAAATTTTAAATGGATCTTTGATTATGCTTGGTTACTTATGTTATCATGAGATACGAGCATGTGAAGTAATAAATCTAGACCGGGCGGACTCGGTGTGTGTGAGCCACAAGACATGGAGGTCTTGTGAGCGGGTTCTTTCCGCCTGTGTCGATTGAGGCCCGTATCGTTGTCGAATTGCATGAGGTGAGACTTTGTAGTACTAACCGCATACTCCGGTAAGCCTTAACTTGGCTATTCTATTACAAGAATGGCTACTCGCGTACTGGGAGTGGAGAGATGGCGAGAATAGCGTGTACCCATGTGGCAATGGGCTGGATTGGTGGAGTACTGTATTCTCGGGTGGCGTGGACCCATTCTTGTTTAGAGGATCTGAGGGTAGGTTGATATATGTAAGTCAGGGACTTACATATGTCGTGTCGTCTGGAATTCCCAGCTGGGTTTTAATCTGTTCGAATCGTCGTTGCTCCTCGGTTATGAAGACTCAACTCACTGTTCATCATCGTAGTATTAATAACTAGAACTTGAGGATGGTTTGAGAAAGTGTTGGATATAAAGTTTCTTGATCTCAATGCGGATCGTGTCAGCTTTGTATATGATCTTATGAAGTTTTAAATGTTGATATAAAGAATTTTGTTAAAGAGCTTTTACGCAAAAGAACTTTGATTATTGCTAAAGCCATACCTAGAATCCCATGAGCCTGCATTCCTGCATTCTATTAATTTTTTTATTTCGGTTAAGTCTTGTTGAGTACTTTTGTACTCAGGGTTCGTTGACCCTTGTTGCAGGTGAGGCTCATGAGAAGATCTATTTTGGATCGTGCTGCATGACTGTTGTTCAGTGCGATGACGATAAGTAAATGTGTGGCCCTTGGGCAGGGCAACTTATTTGTGTGTTATGTAACATGTTATAATGCCACTCCACTACTTTGGTTTGTATTATTTATCGAACTTAGTTGTATGGTTTGAAACAAATGGTTTGTAAACTATTTTATTGTAAGACTTCCGCTGATTTACTCTGGTGTAGATATTTGAATAAATATTGTAATACTGCAATGACTCTGTAATGGGATCCTGCTCGGAAATCGTGGATGATTCGGGGTTCCCCGAGGACACCCGACAGTCTTCTTAAGTTACCGGGAATATATGCATAGTTGTCAGAGGTCATTGGACAGTGACAGGTGCATGTGGGCCCTATAATTTAGGAGGTTCTGCCACAGCCGGGCAAGCCTATAAGGTTCAGTGCCCTATATACTTCATCAGCGAAGTCCTAAACGAGTCTAAGGCTCAGTATCCTCAGGTCCAGAAACTATTGTACGCTATCCTTATCACGTCTAGGAAGCTCCGCCATTACTTTGAGATGTATCAAGTAGCCGTGGTTACTAAGTATCCGCTGGGTGACATCCTACGTAATAAGGAAGCTAATGGCCGCATCATTAAATGGGCGGTAGAGCATGACACGTACTCCATTGATTTCAGAGACCACCAGACGTTAAAGTCTCAAGTGCTCACCGACTTCATCGCCGAATGGACCGACATGCAAGCCCCTGTCTCAGCCAATCGACCCGAGCATTGGGTCATGTACTTCGATGGCTCCCTCAACCTTGACGGTGCTGGGACAGGTATCTTTTTTATTTCTCCATCTAGGGATCACCTCCGATATGTCCTCCAAATTCATTTTCCAGCCTCCAAT
The DNA here is from genome assembly GCA_904845875.1 of Miscanthus lutarioriparius. NCBI lineage: Eukaryota > Viridiplantae > Streptophyta > Magnoliopsida > Poales > Poaceae > Miscanthus > Miscanthus lutarioriparius. Next base: position 67,027,333 of record CAJGYO010000019.1, read on the forward strand.
AATGCCGCCGAGTATGAAGCTTGCCTCCTTGGTCTTCGCATTGCTGTCGAACTTGGTGTTAAATGCCTCTTGGTATACGGTGACTCCGTGCTTGTCATTAATCAGGTCAACAAAGATTGGTCTTGTACTAGTGACAAGATGGATGCTTACTGCTCGGAAATCAGAAAGTTGGAGGGCAAGTTCTACGGTATTGAATACCACCACGTCGTTCGAGATCAGAACCAAGCAACCGACCAGTTATCTAAGCTAGGGTCAACTAGAGCCGAGGTCCTAGCTGGTGTCTTTGTCCAAGATCTTCAAACTCCATCCATTAAGCAGGGGCAAGCAGTTCACGAATCTTCCCCTGCCAAGCAATTGGTCCTGGTAATTCCCGCACCGAGTAGTGATTGGCGAGAGCCTTTTATCGGCTGAAAGACCGAAATGGAATGCCTAATTTGCCACAGCAAGCATTATGTCCTAGTCGATGGCAAGCTAGTGCGAAAGAATGCAAACGAGGAATTGCTTTAGAAGTGCATATCTTAGGAAGAAGGTGTGGCATTGCTGCAAGAAATCCATGCTGGATCCTGCGGCAACCACGAAGCCTCTAGAAGTCGGGTCAGTAAAGCCTTTCGATCAGGTTTTTACTGGCCTTCAGCAGTAGCAGACGCCAAAACACTCGTCCGACGGTGTGAGGGTTGCCGATTTTTCGCCTAATAGATCCACGTTCCAGCTCAGGCTATGTAGACGATTCCCGCCTCTTGGCCTTTCGCATGCTGGGACTGGACATGATTGGGCCATTCAAGAATGCCCCTGGCGAATTCTGATGGGTTTGTGTCGCTATTGACAAATTCTCCAAGTGGATCGAGTACAAGCCGCTCGTCCGGTCTACAACAAAGAAGGCAGCGGAACTCTTCAACGACATCATCCATAGGTTTGGGCTGCCAAACAGTATCATCACCGACCTTGGTTCAACCTTTACTGGCAGCGACTTCTGGGATTTCTGCGAGGATCATTGCATATCCATTAAGTATGTATCGGTCGCACACCCTAGGGCCAACGGCTAGGTTGAGCGAGCGAATGGCATGATTTTAGACGCCCTGAAGAAGAGGTTATATGAGAAGAATCAGAAACATTCGGGCAAATGGCTCAAAGAACTACTAGCTATGGTCTAGGGACTTAGGACCTAGCCCAGTCGCAATACTGGAGTCTCCCCCTATTTCTTGGTGTTCGAATCAGAGGCCGCGCTACCCGTCGATGTTGCTTTCTGAGCACCAAGGATAGAGAATTATGATGAAGAGAACAACGATCAGGCACGACAAGACGATGTTGACCGACTTGAGGAAGAACGCTTGGTCACATGTGTTTGGATGGCCAAGTACCTAGTCAGTCTGTGTAAGTACTACAACCGCAATATTCAGGAGCAATCCTTCGTGGTTGGCGATATGGTACTCCGCAGGAGACAGAAGACCGACGGGATGCATAAGCTATTTTCACCTTGGGAGGGTCCATATATCGTCAAGGCTGTGACGCGACCAGGGTCATATAGGCTCTGTGATCAAGATGACGTTGACATCCATAATTCCTGGCACATCGAACACCTTAAGCGTTTCTATCCTTGAGACGTCCTACAAAAGATATGTACCTTTTTACGCATATATGCATTTCAATAATGATTCTATTCGTGATGTTTTCTCCATTTGCTTTCCGTAATTTTTTGGAAATACTTATTTCTCCATGCTAAACATCTTTGAGACAACGCATTCTATCGTTATTCAATTCGATGACCAGCCACGTTCTCATTTGCGTTACCCAGAAATAGCCCTGTCCTCGACCTAGCACCCAAGTATGTATGAGCAGTAGTGCTCCGCACCATGGGCGATCGGCAGCAGCTCCTTGGTGATGCCTATATCCCCAAGTATGCATGAGCATAGCGCTTTGTGCCATGGGCGATCGGTAGTGGCTCCTTGGTGATGCCTATATCCCCAAGTATGCATGAGCATAGCGCTCCGCGCCATGGGCCATCGGCAACGGCTCCTTGGTGATGTCTATATCCCCAAGTATGCATTAGCAGTTGTGCTCTGTGCCAGGGGCAATCAGCAGCGGCTCCTCGGTGATGCATACATTCCTAAGCGTTCACAAAAACCTCTGGATAGAATGCCCCCCATGTCTCGTCGGTATAGTGCTTAGCACTCTCCACGGTCTCCAATTTTCGCCACGGTCTCCAAATTTTGCCACGGTCTCCAAATTTCGCCAAGGTCTCCATATTTTGCCAGGGTCTCCATATTTTGCCACAATCTCTATATTTCGCTAAGGTCTCCATATTTCGCCATGATCTCTAAATCTCTCCACGGTCTCCAAATTTTTCCATGGTCTCCATATTTCGTCACGGTCTCCAAATTTTGCCACGGTCTCCATGTTTCGCCAGGGTCTCCATATTTTGCCACGGTCTCCATATTTCACCAAGGTCTCCATATTTCGCCACGGTCTCCATATTTCACCATTGTTCTCCAATGTTCTCCAATGTTCACCACAGTATAGTGCTAAGCACTCTCCAAATTTTACTCTAATGTCCAGTGCTAAGCACGGGGATTTCATTCTTTTTACAAATATGAACAAACTCCAAATAAACATATACTGCTCTGTAAGATATAAAATTCACCGATATATCGTTACTGATAAACTCTGCTCTGATTTCTTCATCACTGCGTTCATATATTCTATTATCCGTCCTACATATTTGTATTAGAGGATTATCGCGTAGATGGTCGCACCACCTGGCCTTTGTATTTCTCCGTCGATCAACTGGTCTGACCGTAGGTTCATGCCTTCGTCGCCGACTAGTTGGTCGGACTGTTTGGCGTTCATATCTACTCAACGTCACTTCGCGGCTAACCAGTTGTTTGGGCTGCTCGGCGCTGGATTCTTCGCCAACCAACTGGTTGGCTTGTCCATCCTTTCATTGTCAGTGATGCTGGGGGCCCGCCTGCTAGGCTGGGGACTTTTCGGTGTTTGGATTCTTCGTGCAAACGTCGCTAGCTAAGCTAGAGACTCCCCGGGCAATCATATTTTGCTACGTCTCGACTGTCGATTCACCTTTTGGCTCACTTCATTTTGCCGACGCTGCATGTCATATGTGCTATCAAGGTGCTCCATGGTGTCTAGATTAGGGTGCTGATGTTGGGCGGCACATCAGGAGCCTTGATAAGTACATCTATCATAGCTACCCAATGCTAAGCATGGGGACTTCGTCCTTCACACTTAATTCTTTGATCCTGCTACAAGATGTTTCTCTATCTTACAGTAGGCTCGGAGACTTACACTTCACCTTGTGATGAATGTACTGTTATTCCTTCTTACTGGTTTTCAACTAAGCTAGGGGCTAGCTGTGTGCTCGGCTACGCTGGGAGTTGATTATCCTGATTTAGTGTTCGTTGTAATTCTTTGATCCTGACACCAGGTACATTCTTCACCTACTGTCAGGCTTGGGGACTACAATGTATACATTGCACCTTGCGGTGCATGTATCAATATTAAGATCATCTTTGACTAAGTCATGGATGTTGATCATCTGACTTCGCCAACGAAGCCTAAGTGTGTACACTTCACCTAAGGTGGAGAATTTTTAAATTTTAAACTTGAGCCCCTTACATCCTTCTAGCAAGCCTTACTTGGCTAATTCCGAGATCTGCGTACCAGTTAAACTGGGTGGCTTTGACTTCCACCGCTCGGATCACCAGTCAAACTAGTCGACACTTCATTTTGTTGATTGGATTACCAGTTAGACTAGTTAGATTACCAGATTAACTGTCTGACTCCAAGTTAAACTACTCGGACTTGCTCAAGATGGCGTTGCTCAGCGGATACAAGGCGCTCGGGGACTAGCTCTGGGGGCTATAACCCTAGGTACCCATGGCAATGGACATGGGCCGCACCACCAGGGGAGGTCCAGCCCATAAGAAGAAGGCATGTGATGCAAGACACTGATCGTCATGCATCACACGGTTTTAGGAAGGAATCTTAAAGATAGAGAAGGATCTATTTGGATATGATAGATATCATATTCCTTGTAAATACTTACCATATACCCGAATAGATCTAGATCTAACCAACTTGTAACCCTGCCCCAGACTATACAAGGCGGGCAGGGACCCCCCCTCGAATTCATCTCATATTCAATACAATCCAACAAAGACATAGGACATAGGGTATTATGTCGATCAGACGGCCTGAACCTGTCTAAATCGTTGTCCCTACGCCTTGTGTCACCATCCGGTTCCTATTACGCGCACCTCCACCGATCATCTACTACCATGAGTATACCCCTCGATAGACTGTCGACCAGATTTCATCGACACCCCTCCTCGTCAAGCAGTCCTCACCACCGGCACCCCGCCAAGCCGCGCTACCTCCTCCGCGTCGCGTGCATGACCTCACCATGCTGCATCATCGTCGTCTTCTCCATGGACCAAGACATCGTCGGCGCCTTTCCCTCACCACCGAGTTGCACCGTGACTTGGAGCAGCAAGCTTTGCCATGCTCCTCCTCGCCGCGCCAGCGCCGAGCCCATCCTCCAACACGACCGTGGCCGCGACACCGTCATCTCCCTTCTCTGGACCACGACATCACCGACGCCTCTTCCTCGCCGAGAAGCAAAGCACCGAGCCCACCCATCCCGATGTCGTGCCCTACCTAGCTGATCCTCGGTGCCACCTCACCGCGCGGACGCACCGGGGAGCCAAGCACAGGTGCCTAGGAGCCCGTCCTCCTGTTGCACACCACGGCCTCCAACCACCACGGTCAACACCACCTCGCCCTCCTCCACTTCGTCCATAGACAACACCACTACCTCGCCGACAACCTGCCGGGAAACCACCCTTGCTCGCCACCGCTAGGAGCTAGGAATTAGAGCTGCTGACAGCGGAGCCGACCACCTCGCTGGAGAACAGCAACGCCGCCTCACTAGAGCATGATCTCCTCTGCCGTCGGTGAGCTCCCAAGGTCCAAGCTCCTATCCTTCCCTCTTTCCATCGCTATCATGCTGAGATCGGCCTTTGTGCCGCTGTCTTTCACCATGCAAGGAGGCTACGCTTTGCTCCTTCCTCGGCTTGGTTGCCCTGTTCCATGACACCAGAGCTCTGTCGTCTCCTGGCCGCCTTCTGTCCCTTTCCGGGTGACAACAGCCAACCTCGGCCACCTGCAGCAAGCCATGGCCAAGCTGCAGCAAGCCACGGCCAAGCCATGGCAAGCCATAGCCGGCTGGCAGCAAGCGGACCACAGCCTGCTGGAGCGCGCTGCAGCAGCCCTTCACCATCAAGGTCGAACTTTTGAACTCCGTCGATGCCATCCCCGACGTCGACAAAACCTCCTTTTTATCATCATTCGTACTTACTCATACATCTATATATCATCATTCATACTTCATACATGATCATCTACATGATATATATATCTATGCTTGTGATGTGCCTTCGCCGCCGGTCTAATCTCTTATTGCTATGGATAAGTGCTACTCTGTCGCTTGTTTGTGTTGTCAGTTCTTCGTGTGTCTGTGTTGTTGCCAGTGTCGTGCCTTCGAGCCAGTTGAAAGAGCGATACGCTTTAGCATTACGATCGTGAGTTCATCTCGCCATGACCGCAACACCAAGCATATCCCCTCTCTCGTGTTTTAGTTGTCTCCGTCAAACTATGATAGTTAGTGACCCTATTCGGCCATTGGACGAGGCCATCATGGATTTGTCGTTGGTGCACTTCCACCCGCACTTGGCGAACCATTCGTGACCTAGCCTAGTGGGAGAACTAGGGGACGGCCATCGTGGGACTTATAGAAGCCAACTCATTTAGGTAGAGCTCATGGCAACAAGTTGCCTTGCCATGACCATCGGGCTTTACCTCTTTTGTTCGCTTGTTTATACTAACCACCTCGTATGCTTGTACCACATTGACCATAGCGTTCCTTCGGATCTAGCGGTGACAACCGCATCGCTATGGACCTTAGGGATAGCCTTGTGCTGATTTAGTTGCACGACCGTGGTACCCTACGAGTGGGTTTGGATCGTGGGATCATGTCCCCTTTCTTCCAACCTTCGTCTGTTCCATGACGAGTTGGTCGAAAGAGTGCAGATTACATTCTTCTCTCCTCTCTTGTTCTCAATCCTCGTCGATCCAGTGAGATGTGGATTGAGCCCTTCGCTGTTTGGTGTTTATTGCTCTCTTGATTCCATTCCTTCGATTCCCATCGTTTGCTATGGCGAGTGGATCAAAGGAAGTTGAATCCCGTGTCCTCTCTTTTGGTTTTGTCGTGCTTAAGCCCTTGTATGCCTATACCTATTTAGAGTGTAGCATTTCTTTGGTTCTCGCGGTGACAACCGCACCGCTAAGAACCTAGAGATGTCTTAGTGCATTTAGTGCACCTAGGTCATGGTACCCTACAAGTAGTTGGGCACTCGAGTTCTCTTGTGTGTCGCTCCTTTCGATGCCCCATCTCTTGCCATGGCGTGTGGATTGGAAGAAGTAGACCACCTCCCTTCTCTTCACTCCCCCGTTCCACCCTCTCTTGGTTCTCGTCCATTATAATGGCGGATGGATTGAGAGAGACCAGAAATGCTTCTTTTCCCCCTTAGCTGCTCTTTTCAATTCCCGTCAATCTCCATGACCCCTGGATCGGAAGACCGTGAGCAGTGGTGTTCGCCTAAGACGAGCTAGGGTCTATGCCATTGGTGTTCTTTCGGTGTAGTTGTTCTTCTGTGTCCTGTTGCCTTTTTAGGGTATTGATTGCTTTCTATCTTGCTTGTCGCTCTATCGGGGTAGTTACACCGAGGATAGCATTGATCAGACCAAAACCCGTTGGAGGAAGGAAATGCGGATGGCAGCAGGACTTTGGGGAGATCAACTGTGAGTACACTAAAGATCTCAGAGATGACCAATCAACAGGTGCCATCTCCCACCCAACCTTGTAGAATCCTATTAGACATGCAATAATGTAAGCTGCTAGTGCTTTACTTTCATGCTAATGATATGTGATAGGTTGCATGGTAGAATTGCTTGAAAGCCACTACCTTGACGCAACCTTTACCTCTGCACACCCATTGTTAGGATAGATGCTCGCATACTACTTACTACTTGCTTCTACTACGCATTATATATGTGATGTGATGCTTGGTGGAGGATTGTTTGTGAGTGTCTAAGGCACATGGTGCCGCTAAAACTGGTAACAACTTGGGGAGATCTTGGCGTGCGTCTTGGGTGTGTGGTGAGGGTTGAGTCGACTGGACAGGATTCTACGATGAGTCTTTGGACAAGTCTTGCTAGAGGGATGCAACCTGGGCATTCCCTACGAGAGGTACCTATGGTGGGTACATGTGAGATGAGGAGGTCTCGGGGTGGAGTGTCTTTGTGTGATGAAGCCCTGGGATGGAGGTGCCGTCGAGGCACGGGGTGTTGGTTATCCCCTTTGAGAAGATATCATGTCTGGTCCCCCTAAGGACTGGTATGTCGAGAGAACCGGATCATAGGACCCTACGTGCATGCCACTCATTCCTAAATGGGTGGGGGACGGATGCTGACCAGCTAGGACGGTGCCACTACTACTAGGTTGTTAGCAAATAGTGTAGGGAGGTACGGGTATGGGACCCACACCCTTCTAAGACAGCATAGTGACCTCTAGGGGGCCGGTACTACATCTCATAGTCTCAGCGTTTCGGTGGACTCCGAGGTGGCCCAGGGCTAAGTGGTAGGGTGGCATCGCACCGGTTGGAAGGTTGCTCGGTATCATCCTAGACGGTGATCACCGTCGATGATGGTGATCTTGTGGTTCTAGGTGTACACGCTCTGCAGAGTTGATCAATGTATACGTATAGCCGCATCCTCGAATATGGACATTCCTATGACCTACGCTTCCCTTGATTAGTGAGAGGTGTCCTTTCTTCTTCTCCCCCTGGGTTTGGTGTTGGTTTCTGGCTTAGGCCGTTGAGGCAAGGTATGAGTGGGAGTCGTCCTTGTCGCCCAGAGAGCGAGAGTGTGGTAAGATGTGTGTGATGGGATGGGTGATCGTGTGGAGGAGATGGGTTAAAACTTGATGAACTATTATAAAATATGGATGAATTTGCATAGGAAACCTACAGCCATATATAGGCCTTTTGCTCTACCCATGCATTTCACTTACCACAAAGCATACGCAAAGCATAGGGTGGGAGCCAGTGGCCAGTATAAATCGTACTGAAAGATATTTGGCAGGTTTTGGATGTCATCGACGATGACGACAACGGAGATTAGAAGGATTAGATGGTCTTGTGCCTGCGCTCAAGTTTGGTTGAGGAGATGAAGATGATGTCTACGCTCGTTGTTGTTCTACGCCTACTCTGATGATTGCTCCTGAAGGAGGTGCCTTCACCTATCGACGCTCCACGTCGACTCTGATGATCGTCCGTGAAGGAGGGCCCTTCACCCACCGACGCGCCACGTCTACTTTGATGAAGCCCTGTGTGCGTTTTCGCTAGTATAACGATGTATTTAGTTGTGTAACCAAGTGGTGTAATACCTTGTAAACTTGTACTTCCGCCATGTATGAACTGTGGTATCAACTGTTATTTGATAATGTGATGGCTCGATCTCCTAGACTATCACATTATAATTCGTATCTGTGGATTTTCCCTTTGTGGAAAATCGGGATCGTTTCACTCTCCTTCTACCTTGCTGCGTTTGCGGGTGAAAACATTCCCCATATTATTGTGCTAGCGTTGTTGCGGCGCCTTTGGCGTCATCTCCCTTTTGGAAGAATGCGGTAGGCTTCTCTAGCTCTGTCGTCCAGCTCTTGCTCGACCATGGTGGTGCACCAAGTTCTACAGGCAGCTATGTGAGTGGTGTCCGACAGCTTGTCGAGTGGTGCCCTTGTGGCTTTAGTTGTTAGGCAGTTGTTAACATATTTTGGGTTGTTAGTTGGGTCGTTTACGCGCAATCTAAGCTTGTTCACGAAAAAAAGTTGAGTCGTTACGACCATGTTATGATGCTAGTTGAGTCTTCTCAACCAACTTGAAGTGCTAGTTGGGTCGCTTTGACTAAGTTGGCTCGATGAAGTTCATTGGAGCTAGTTGCGTGAAGTTGCCAGTCGTCTGATTTGTGTACTTAGTTGTATGGATTAGTGACATACTCTCCTCAGTTATGTGGTTTTTGGGAACCGGTTTCTACTAAAAAAATTAGACCAACACTTGATTTTTTTTCTTCATCTAATAAAAATCGCAACAAAATTTTTATCGTCCTTCCTAAAAGATAGTGAGATGACGGCATCAGTGCTGTGGCACTAGCCTTAGCCTAGGCGCCTAGCCTAGTAGAGAGTAGAGACCTACTCCCTCCGTTCTGAAATATAGTGTATTGTGGCTTGTCAATGTCTAGATTTGGCAAAGTTTATTGAAAAAGAAACCATTTTTTGAGAAAAATACCTTAATTGGTATTAACCTGTGGATTTCCTTAAGTTATTTTAAATTTTTTGAATGCACTGAGAGCTGTAATTGTAACAAGACAAAGGCTATGTCTACGCGTGTGTACCGAAATTCCAAGGTCTGCCGTCTGCGTGACTGCGTCTCTCAAGTCCATGGGGTTTGGTGCGGGCAGGTCGGGGCCGGCCCGGCTGCTGGCCTGGTCAGTGCGGCGTGGCGCGTAGTACGTAACGTGTGTGATCGTGGGAAACAGGTAGAACCAATGCGTGTAGACCACACGATGCCCAGGTAGAGACAGCACAGTTTTAGCATTAAGTTGCCTATTGACTGACTAACACAGTTTTAGCTTGAATACGACGCTGCACTAGCTTAGTTCTGCACATGACTATAGACTAGATTGTCAAATTTTAATCGCCTTTTTTTCATCTTACAGTATAGTACACGTTCTGATTCCTTTTCTGACAAATATAAAAATTCTGTGGGTCACTTTGAGTGATGTGGTTCTGATTCTCTGCATTCGTCGTTTCACTTTAGTTCTCACTGCGGACGCAGGATCGCGGGGTAATAATGCACTATGATTCTTAGTAATTTGGTGCACTTTAGCACTCGGTTGAGCTAGCTCTTGCTTCTCCAGATTCTTAATTTGCTGCCCGGTTCGTTTCAGAAAAAAAAAGTGATGATTCTTGTATACAAGTGGTTTGGTAGCGAATAATTCTTATACTACATAGAAAGTGAATCATACGAGAAGTGAGGTCCTGTTTGGATCCGGTGCCTGATTAGTAGCTAGTTAAAAACTAGTCTAAATTAGTTCTAGTACATCCAAATAGGAGAGCTAATGGTATAGGTAAGCCAAATTTTTTTTTGACAAGTCTTCAACTACTAGTTGTTATAGCCAACTAGCTTGCCAATAATAACTAATTTAGTCTAATTTTTAATCCAACTAGTAACTAGCCATGTGTATCTAAATATAGTATGTTAAGCTACGTCTCTAGTTCATTGTATATAATCAATTCACAAAATTATCATATAATCACTTCGTTATTAAAAAAAATTATTTGACGAGTCAAAAGAAAATTATTTGATAGAGCTCTTCCCTAGGTTCACTCTAAAAACCGCTCTGGAACTTCTGTCTACCTAATTAAAAAAGAGGCACATGTGAGTAGTTAGTAAGTTACCCAATGTGTTGCTTTCCGTTCCAATTCTATGTCCGTTTGGTTCTTTAGTCGCTCCTAAAATTCATGTCACATCAAATGTTTAGATACTAATAAGGAGCATTAAATATAGATTAATTTCAAAACCAATTACATAGATGGAGTCTAATTTGCGAGACAAATTTTTTAAGCCTAATTAATCTGTCATTAGCACATGTTTACTGTAGCACCACGTTGTTAAATCATGGACTAATTAGGCTTAAAAGATTCGTCTCGTAAATTAGTCGCAAGTTGTGCAATTAGTTTCGTAATTAGTCTATATTTAATACTTCATATACGTGTCAAGCATTCGATGTGACAGAAATTTTAGGAGCTCCTGTAGAAACCATACAGGCCCATATAGTCGAGCATATATATATGCTTTCACAATTCCTATTGTTGCATCACCCGTGGGATAGTAAAATTTCTACATTATTTCACTGTCGCAATAGTTAGCACCTTGCTGGAAAAAAATGGGGTTACTATTTTCTAGGCAACTGAAAAATCATCCGAACACCATATATATACTAAATACTACTATATCTCTGTTCGAAAAGAATCTAAACTCTAGCATATAATCCTAGGTCAACTAATCTCAAATTGAAAAAATTGTATATAAAAAACTACAAATATTTATGATAATATTCCTATTTGAAGTTATATATGTTATTTGGTTAAATTTAGAATAGTTTAACTAAGGATAAAGTTAGAATTATATATTTTTTTTTGGATGGGTCGGAGGTATAGTACATGTACAACAGAGTATCATCGTCCATCTAAAAAACTCTTGCTTTGCCGCTGCTGTCTTCGTTCCCACACCAAACATTGTCCCACCATTTCTCGGAAGCACATCGCACATATTTTTTTTATGCAGGTCAGTGGAACCGAAACCACACATGTTAAACCCCTCTTGTTTTAATAACGCTCCCATCGACGCCAAACGTGCACACCAAGTACACACATGTTCATACATAGTATATTCAGGCCAGCCCGCAGCTATCAGTCAAGCCAAGCAAGTATAGCAGCATATTAGTATAATAGGCAAACCATACAGTAATCTAGTCTCTTTTTCTGTTCTGAATACCATTTTATTATATGTGTAGGACCCACTCACTCTTCCCATCCCTGCCCTTTTCTTCTCATACGGTGTACAACAGTCTTCACACAAGTGTATATGATCCACGAAAAAGAATCAATATTTTACTGCTTGTTCATGAAGATTTTAACGTCCACAAGTTCAACTCAGGGCACGTTTAGTTCGCGAAAATTTTTGGATTTGGCTACTGTAGCACTTTCGTTTGTATTTGGCAATTAGTATCTAATTATGAATTAATTAGGTTCGAAAGTTTCGTCTCGCGGTTTCACACCCAACTGTGCAATTAGTTTTTTTCGTCTATATTTAATGCTCCATGCATGTGTCCAAAAATTCGATGTGATGGAAAAAAAACAAAATTTTTTGAACTAAACGCGCCCTCAATGCACTGGCAACTCAAACCACAGGGAACCGTGCAAGCTCTCGGCACTGAAATTCACAATAAGTAGCTTCTTTCTCCTGAACCTAGACATTTGCTGAGGTGTATTATTATACTTGCTCTTATGGTGGATATCCCTATCAAGTAGCAACCAAAAAAAAACATCTGACATCGAGGGAAAAAATCCGTGCAAGTTTTGGTTACAGCCACCAAGCTCTTTTGGTTTCCAATAGCTTTTCTTAAGCTTTCCTTATTGTAGACCTTATAACTACACTACTCAGGAGAGGATCGAGGAACGGCTACTAGAGAGATTTTCTCTCATCCTTTCAATCTTCAATGGTTGCAAATTTGTAGGAATTAAGAGGGTCTCCACTATTTAAATGATCATAGACGGCGGCTAGGGTTTGCGAGAGCTCGCACGGCCGGCCGCCCTGCCGTCGCTCGGTCTCAGACCTTGATGTTACGCCTCCAAGGAGTAACATCAACGTGCTTATACCATGTTTCCCCCCTCCAGAGCAGAAAACTAAAGTGCTATCTGAATTGCGAACACTAGGGCTAGGGTGGCATCATCGTCGTCATTCCAAACATACTGTACTGCTCCAGTCTCCAGTTTAACTAGTGCTGATCTAACATTGGTTGTGGTTCAACAACTCCTGCTAACAAGTTATAAGGGTCTACTAACTATCATGGATCACTAGTATTATTGACAACATTATCATTGTATCACGGAGATTTAAAATGAACTTAGGAGCACGCAAAAAGTAGATTGAATCCAAGACAGGGTAGGCAGGGTGAGTTTGACACATTTTTTAGGTATATGTTTGTGTGAGCACATTCATCACTTACATCTATTGTTGTCCATCCTAAAAAAGATGCAACTTTAGTTGTCTTTAGTCAAACTACGTATAGTTTAGTTTTTGGTCGTCAAGCTAAGTATATAAAAAAGAGAGTGATATTATGATATCAGATAAATATAATTATATTTTTTGATGAATCTAACCATACTTATTTAATATCGTAAAATAAATAAATTTAATTATAAGGCTCTCCTTTCAAATGCTGGAATTTTTCTGTGAAAATGAACTAGTCCTGGTAAGGCCTCAACTTAGTCAAACTCTAGACGGTTTGATTTACTACTGTGCTAACTGTATTCTTTTTCGAACGACAGAGAGAGTAGTAAAGTCAGACAATTTGACTGGAGCAGGTGTTGAAATCTTGATGTCATAGTCCATATATATAAAAACAATAACACTGAAGAGCAATCGGCCCCGGCTTTCAGATTCACGGAATCCATCAAAGAACCTGCATGAACCAATGGATTGGATACAGAAGGAATAAATAATAAGTAGCTAGCAAGCTTTGGCACGGTCTGCTGCGAGTCTGCGACCGTTTTAATTTGTGACGCACATTGATTTTATTTTGGTACCAGTGGCACAAAGAAAATGGCGTAGTTTGATTTGTGGGGTGCCTCTGCAATGAAGTTGAGGCCTTGTGTATAATACCTTGGCGTTGCAATCTTTTATTTAATTTTCATGAGGCTGGGGACTGTCTAGTTAGGTCGCAGGTTGGATTTCACGAGCGCAGGCGTGCTACTGTGCTATGCGGCTGCAGCCAACACAAACCATCAAGCTTATAACATACCCTTTTTAACATTATTAGTTATCATTGGAGACTCAAAAAACATTACTTATGATTGTTGTGATTTCTAAGGCACAAAACATTGTTTTAGCATTGTTTGTTTTTCTGTTAGATATAAGAAAGCAAACGGTCGTAGGATTAGGGCTGGGCATATTTAGTATTTACACCGGAAACCAAACCGAGCCAGAGAAAAAAAAAGCAAACGGTCATAGGATTAGGACTAGACTGTATGCATTTATACTAAAAACCTAACTAAACCCGAGTCAAAGTATCGGTTTATTCGGTGCTCGGCTTCGGTTTTCATCTTTGAAAAATTTCGCATTTGGTTTTGGTTTCATGCTCCCACCAAACCGAGAAGCCGAAGACTCCATGAGCACAGAAGACGCAAGTGCTAACTCCTAGGGCATGTTTGGATCCCTTGCTCTGAACTTTAGAGCATTTTTGCTCGCTTTAGAGGTCTAGACCTCAAATATGAGGTGAGCTAAAGTTTAGAGCTAATTTTAGACCACTTATTTAGAGCTTTAGCTCTAAAATTTAGAGGAGATGACAGACCCTTCGAATCGGACACCAAAAGACCCAATACGGCTCGAATCGGACACCAAAAGACCCAATACGGCTCAACAGCACCACAATAATCATTCCCCATCGGCCGTTCGCCGCAGCTACCCCATATCCCTGTCTGAGGTTTGACTCTATACAGCGTGTTTGGTTCGCGTCATGCATTGGTTCAGAATCATTCTATCCTATATCCAAAGCTAATATTTTCGTTTGGTTTGCAACACGGAACGAATGAACCCGTCCGTCATGACGTCGTCGCTAAACTGCCAACAACGTTAGCCGCTTGAACCGATTCACTCCTCGCAAAATCGGCGGATGACATCATCCGTGATGGGCTCAATCAAGATCGATTAATTCGGCAAACCAAACAGGCTGATATAAAATTGTACTAAGCAATATGAAACGAGTAACTTAAGTAATCCTAAATGTGGTCAAACGTATAGTACAGTACTATATTGTATATATCTCGAGGCTTAGTGACATCTCTATCTGCCGTGATGACAAACACAATCCGTACATTACGTGTTATCGTGTCGTGTGTTTCTGTCCATTGAGGGCCTCTCCGTGACGCAAGAAATTTATAAGAACCGTGTTGAACAGTTTGATGCATTCTTTACCTTGCAAATCACTACCGGAAACAATATATGTGCCGAGTGCATTCCTTCGGACACTCAACAAATAATATATTTACCGAGTGCCTACAGATAAACACTCGGCAAAATAATTGCACTCGGCAAAAAACTTATTTGCCGAGTGCAGTAAATAAAACACTTGGCAAACAACAAAACACTCGGCAAAGAATAGACAGTCGACAAAAGACCGCCACGTGTGATGGCCGTCAACCAGGGTGCCAGCGGTTAGAACTTTGCCGAGCGTCGGTTAGTGACACTCGGCAAAGAGAATATTTGTCGAGTGTTTTTATCTGGCACTCGGCAAATCAGTTCGTTTGCCGAGTGTTTTATTTTGACACTCAGCAAATTTTAAAAAAAATCACTTCTGGCCTTAAAACTTTTTCTACTCTCTACATACAACTTGTGGTACTCCATGTTAAGATTTCGTATATTTTTGGATCCGTTTGCTATATTTAATTAATTTATTGTTTTTCAAGGAATTTTTTGGTATAAGTCAAATTTGAACCGCAAGTGATTCAAATAATAGAATAAAATGAGTAGAAAAATGATATTCATTTTATTGAGTCCAGTGTGAGCCTTACCCAGGACATGAAAAGAAAATTCGAACATCTTGTTCAAGAAACACGACCACAAACGTGTGGCCGAATGGTTTTTAAATTCTAAAAAAAACAAACGAAGTCTGAAAATCTTAAGATTTGTCAAGATCTCGTGATATCATACGCGAAGGCCGTGGTAAAAAATTGAGAAAGTTTCGAACAATCTATCATGTACGATGTTTACAAACCGAAGTATCTCAGAAGAAGAATCGTATCGTTGAGAAGGATTCAGTAAGATTTTAAGTCAAAGTGACGGTCGAATTGGGTTTGACTTTAAAACTTTTTGTATAGGCAATAGAGAATATAGATTGATTCATGTATAATTTTGGTAATTTTTTGGATCTGTTTGATAATTTCAATTTATTAAGTGTAATTATAGAATTTTAATTGATATACATTGAATTTGAGCTACAACTGCATGCAATAATAAGTTTTTTTCACTTCTGGCTGTGAAACTTTTTCTATTCTCTACATACAACATGTGGCACTCCATGTTAAGATTTGGTATATTATAATGGAATAATATTAGTAGAAAAATCAAATGAAAAAAGAAGGAAACGAAGGAAAATGAAAAAAGTGGGTTTGCCGAGTGTATCTGGTTTGGCACTCAGCAAAGATGGGGTTTGTCGAGTGTCATATCTGGGACACTCGGCAAACTCCCCTCACCCGGCCCTACGCACAGTATTTTAGGGTTTAGGAAAAGTAGGATACGAAGGAAAATAAAGAAAAAAAAACTTGGTTTGCCGAGTGCCCCTAATCTAGCACTCGGCAAAGATGGGGTTTGCCGAGTTATACAGTTGTACTTTTGTCATCAAGTTAATTATAATTATTCATCTCTAGATTAGCAACTATCATGTGCCAAACATATGGTATATCATTTAATGGCATACAATAGTAACCATAGCCGGTGTAGTAATTCCACGTTTATCCGAACCATCACATTCCATAATACAATTACTACGATGTTGGAACTAGCTAAGTTTTTCACTATTCGGGAGAGACGACGATTCGAATCGATTTCAACCAGCTGAGAATTTATTCCTAACACAAACCCAGGCAGACCAGATCAACGGTTACCTTAGGTCACTTTTGGTACAACTCAAGTCCACATTTCGCCGGTTCGTCCAGCGTCGCACAATCAGGGACTGACGGTAGCCATGTCGCTCAAGCCATGCATGCCCAAGTCCCAAACCAGGTCGCTCAGGTCATGCTTGCCCATGGTCTATTGATTCGCACCCCGCACATCCTTACTTCCTCCCGTGTGCGCACTTTTACAGAACGGGACCCGGCCTGAGTTGAGCTACTCGGCTTTATGGTTGGAATGAGTTATCTGGCTAGCTAAGTGATAGGCATGCATTCAATCTTGTCCGAAGGGCCAACAACGGTACGGTCCTTCATCGGCACAGACGGAATCACATGAGTCAACCCACACATAGACTTCGCCCGGCCTCCATTTATATTACCCCATGGTTCTTTACCACGATAGCAAATATAGCCAACCGTGCTTTGGTATCCGCCTATATCTCACAGGTGACAGGAAATCACCTGACTTCTACCGGTCTAAGCATGACTAAGCATATATTCGATCCTAGACCTATACAAGGTTAAAGGTATAGGTATCTGGACAAGGTAGTTCCCTGCATCAAGTGTTTCCAATTAACTCTTATAACCTAATGCATCAAATATAAAGGACTCAAGTAATATTTTGTAAAACATGGGAGACTTAGGATGCTCTGGGGCTTGCCTTTGAGGAAAGAGGTGTGTCGGTGATCTGGGCACTCTAAGAGCTCTTCGGGAGTCTACTCCTCTTCTTCTGGAGTTGCGGCTTGAGGAGTCTCCTACTGATCCCCTTCCTCTTTTTTTGTTGAATTCCAGCAATGTTATCTCCTCGGTCGATCCTATATGAATGAGCATGGAATAAGATATCGCGAATGCATGTATGATGACACGTATAATATGATAAAACATAATGAATGCATCATCGTAAGTATTTTCAACAGCATGGTATTAAAGTAATAACAAGTGCATCCTATTCTACTGAGTAGGTGCATATCTCTTCTCTACTACTTAAGCAAATACTTCGGTAAATTATTTCCTGAACTACAAAACAGCAGCTACTTGTTTTGACCCTAACCGTAGTTATATATAACGAAATAATATGGTTGTTGACATTCTGGAAAGCTTATGAAATTGTCTACAACTTTCTTTTACTACCTTTAATGTGATTCAACATTTATCTAGGTTAAACAATTCAGTCAATCAAATCTATCCAGAAAGTAAACATTTCGGATAATAAACTTCTAACAGCCAAAACTCTTAAACCCTAAGGCCTATGACTATGAAAATTTAACACAAGGTATGTTAGTAAGTTATCTACAACTTTGTTATTAACGAGTTTTACAGAAAAGACCATTATCAACATGAAATTATCCACTCAACCGAAACTATACATGCAACCATTTATTTGAATAATAAAGCAATAATTAATTAGTTGCATACAACCAATTGCTTCTAAGCCTTACTACTAATATCAACAGTTCATATGTATCATAAGCACCATAGAAAATATCATGGTCAAGCACAATTTATTTATTTACATGCCTTTATTAATTTAATTAGATAATTAAGTGAAATAACAAACTTATACCAAATATGCCCAATAAATTCTCATAAATTTCAGTAGCTTCCAAGTGCTCACAATAGACTACTATAAAAATTTCATACCATTTGGACAAGTATAACATCCCCTATAAAATGACAAGCTAACAAGGTTTATTTTAGTAAAAATAGTTAACCGTAAAGAAAAGTGTCAAACAGTATATTATATATTTTTTTCTCAGCTTCCTAGTAGATCCATAATACTATACAAAAATTTTCATGGCAATATGTTACTTATTTTTATCCCTGTAATTTTCCTCAGAAAACACCATTTATTAATAGATAAATAGAAAGATCATATTTTAATCAAGTTTACTGCAAGTTTATTATTTTTCCTATCTAGAGAATGTCAACACAAGACCAGCAAAATTGGAATCACAATTTTATCACATTCCTAGCTCAAGTTACACATTTTACAAAATTATAAACATTCAAAAAGCACTTATCTCGCTATATTCTATTCACCTAGAAAAGTACCAAAAACAGTGAATCTCATATTTTTATAAAATACTACACTTCATGAGGAAACCAACAAAATTTGGTTCACCAAAATTGAACATTCCTAGCTCAAGATATGATTTCCCAAAGTTAACACAAAAATCTAGAAAATAAATACAAAAACCCAAACGGAACTTGCTGACAGCGGGGGCCCACGGGTCAACGGACCCCACACGTTAGCCTAACCGAAATAGAGGGGCGCGTTGGACTGGCGCTAGCCCACCAACGGCGAGCACTCCGGTGAAACCAACCCCACCTATGTGATCTACTCACTAAGCCGCATCGACTGACATAGGTGGTGGCAGCGCAGATGCAACGGAGCATGCTCGTCGCCGGCCATGGCAACACGGCGCGCGCTGTGCGGAGGTGCGCCGGCCGTCTCTGGCCACGGCAAGTCCAGGAGAGGAGCGCACGAGCTTTGTGGTGACAATGAGGACCTATCTAGACCATCTAGGGTTCGCGTGGAAGCACCGGCGAGGTTGTCCACGTGCGCGGCGGCGCTGGTCGCCATGTTCCGCACCAGCAAGGCAACCAATCGTAGTGAGGTCATGCTACTAGCTAGTCTACACCCTGACCAAGCTCTAACGTGAAGAATGTGAAGGAATGCACGATGGAGCTGAGCGGCGGCGAGCTCGCCGTGAAGGCGGACATGGAAGCCGAGCTTTTCGGCGAGGACGAGAATGGCGATTTCGCCCTCACCGTAACTAGTCTGGCACTACAAACGCGTCGAGAAGGTAGAGGGGAACACAGCGTAGCTTCTAGCTAGATGGAGGCAGCAATGGCGAGGTGGAGCGAGCGCTAGGTGACAGCGGAGCTGTGCTGTGGCTCGGTGGCGCTCGGTTCTCCATGGCGAGAGCGAGAGAGGGCAGTGGAGAGGGAGAGAGTGAGCGGGAGTGAGTGAATGGAGGCACACGGCTTCTTAGTTAACGTGTGCTAGCGCGCTGCGATGAGGGCCCAACGTCGGCCAGCGGTGGCCATGCGGCGCCCAAACGCTGTGCGCGGTCGGCCACGACACACCGCGACATGGCGTCAATCAGAGTCCGATTCCATGTCTGACAGCGCGATTTCAACACCTCAAATCTCCTAAACCAAAACGAATTTGTGCACGATGACAAAACAAAAATTGTAGAGCTATATACCAGCTACAAAATTGCTTAAGAAACCATTTTCTAATTTGCAACGGTTTTGGAGTTAAATCATCCCAAAGTTAACCACATCAACACTGTCAGCTAAAAATGACTTAGCAAATTTTCCAAGTTCCAAAATCAGTGAAATGTTGATTCTTGTGAGCCAAATTCAAGCATGTTAGGAGTTGAACTAGCCTATGACCCAAAAATAAAAGTTGTTACACTACTTGAGTTCTACAACTTTGCTTTAGGGTACATAGCCATGCAAATATTCTATGACATAGTTCAACCTAGGTCAAACATAATGATGTCTTACACTATAACTATAACTTAGAGACCAAACTAGCCTTAGTCATGAATACCAAAGTTGTTCATAGTGACATTCTAAACATGTTTAGAGTATTCCTAAGGTTCCACAATCATTTTATACATTGGCTACATATAATACTTCCTAGGTCAACAAGCATATCATCACTTAGGAGGTTAATTAGATAAAGTGATCTACATGAACATTGTTCCATTAGCCATCCTAAGTGTAGCTAGGGTGTTTTAGTGACCAACATCAACCACTTACACTTATTCACACATGATCATAGGCATACACATAAGGAAACATAAAATAACAAGGCATGTTTCACATGTTTCAATTATACGTTTCACATGTAAAAGCGTATATATGAATGCTTGATGATAATGCTCATGCAATGCAAGTGAAAATTATGCAAGCCTAACACCTAGGGTGTTACAGCCCTTCCCCCTTATAGAAATCTCGTCCTGAGATTTGCAAGACCTACCATTCTTGGAAAAAGGCGGGATAAACCTCACGTAAATAATCCTTCGGTTCCCACGTGGCATCTTGTCCACTGTGGTTATTCCACACCACCTTGTAGAACTTAATGATCTTACTCCGTGTTACTCTTTCTATCTCTTCTAACACTCGGATTGGTTTCTCCTCGTAGGTATCCGATTGGAGCTCAATGTTGGTGGGTGCAATGGATTCCTCTAATATGCGAAGACATCTCTTCAACTGAGAAACACGGAAGACATCGAATATAGCACTCATCTCAGGAGGAAGTTGTAACTTGTAAGCGACATTCTCTTTCGGTTCAGTAATCTTGTAAGACCCTACATATCTAGGCGCAAGCTTTCTTTCCACTCCAAATCTCTGTACTCCTTTCATGGGTGACACTTTTAAGTATACAGTCTCCCACTTCCAAAGTTAGTGGTCTTCTTCTTTTATCAACATAACTTTTTTTGTCTTGACTGAGCTGCTTTCATATGCTGTTGGATAATGCGCACTTGTTCTTCAGCTTCAGTGACAAAGTCAATGTCAAAGTATCTTCTTTCACTGGGCTCAATCCAATTCAACGGAGTTCTACATTTCCTACCGTACAAGGCTTCAAATGCGGAGCCATCTTCATGTTCTAAGACGCCTAAAAAATGGTCTATTTTCAGCAAACGTTTTGGTATAGGTCTTTTTATAAAAAATGTTTTTAAATGGGACCAAAATGCAAAAATTTCACCCATCGTCGTCGTCTCGAGTCAATGGTCAACCGGTTAATTGGGGTTAATTTCCACGGATCGATGATCGATCCCATGCATGGTCACCGTGGAATGGAGGAAAAAGGATCCCTGCTGCCTGCTTGGAATGCTTTCTTTACGTCTGCGGATGCGCCACTAGCTAACGGATCGCAACTCCCTGCTGCTTCCGGTAGGCGGGTGGTAGATAGTGGGGACTGGTTAGATTTGTATCCCAACAACTTTTTTGACGTTCGCTCCGATCCGGATGCTGCTGGGAAATATTCTACGTTTTCATTATTGACGAAGCAAAGTTAATTCCAGTACATTCTTCTCAGTTTCTCAATGATTTGCTGCTAATAAGATACCGAAAGGAGTGACAGGGTTGATCAACGCGCGTTCCGCTGCAAATTAACAAACAGATACGTGCGTTACATTGCATGCTTTGATTCATGCCAAATAAAAACGTGATGATGTGACATGATCGAGCTTATGATAATGACTCTATCTCCAACAACCGACGAGTCACCTGAGGTCATGGGCGGGTCCATATTCCCGCACCCACAAGAAATTAGAAAAACAGTGACGATATTCATTTTTTCACTGTACAATAAAAAGCTATGCACCCGTAAGACAAACGCACCCCTTAAATTTGTTCTAGCTCTGCCGTTGAGGTATCTGCTGGTCAGGCTGGTGTGTACTGTACACAACTACACATACACCTCCTACCAACCCCCCCCCCCTCAGCAGCAGGAGTAGTAGTAGTACGTAGTACGACGCATGCACACGATTACGTTGGCGTAGGCGTGCTATCTTCATCATCATCATCATCATATCGTGTGGAGACGAGCCACCTCCTCTGCGAACACCTTCCTGAACTCGGGCATGCTCTCGGGCTCCAGCGACAGCGCGAGCGCGACGGCGCCCTCCTTCCCGGGCGCCTGCATCACGTACACGAAGCCGCTGTAGTACATGAGGGCGGGGCCCATGAACACGGGCGCGCCCCACCCGAAGTCGGAGTCGTGCAGCGACATCCCCATCCAGCTGATGGCGCGGAGGTGCGCGCGCGAGATGCCGCTCCGGGGCAGGTTCATGGCGTCCACGCCCTCCAGGTAGTCCACCAGCGACCGCGCGTAGTCGTCGCCCTGGCTCGTCGCCGCCAGCGCGCGCCGTGCCGCGTACCCCACGGGGTTGCTCACCACCTCCCCGACCGTGGCCAGCGCCGACGTGCGGATCACCGCGTTGCCGAAGTACCCCGGGGGCAGAGGCGGCGCCAGGCGCGCGCGCATGTCCACCATGGAGAAGAGCCGCGTCTCGGCGTCGGCGGGGAGCGACCGAGCGCGGCACGCGCACTGCCACACCAGCGCCACCACGGCGCGGAACGTGGACGCGCCCGCGCACCGCGCCTTGAGCGCCGATACCTGGGACTTGCTCAGCGTTATGATGGCGCTCGCGTAGGTGGAACCCGCGGCCACCGCGTGCTCCGGCGCTGGCTCGAGCTTGTACTCCGGGTGGTCGTACAACACCGCGCGCGTCGCCGGGGGACGCGCGCTCAGCAGCCTGTGGTCGAAGCACGGCGGCAGGGGCGCGTCGCCGCCACCGCCGCGGGCGATGCTCGCCCACGTCTCCACGAAGTGCGCGGCGCTCCTGGCGTCCACGACCGAGTGGTGCAGGGCGAGGCCGAGCACGACGCCGCCGCAGCGCAGGCGGGTGACCTGCGCGAACAGCAGCGGGCACGGCGGGTTGGGCGCGGGCGTGGCGGGTACCAGAAGGTTCCGCATCTCGTCGCACGGCACGAACTCGTTCAGCAGCTCGTCCAGCGCGTACTGCGACCGCGCCGTCACGAACACCGCGCCCTCGCCCGTGCAGTCGATCTGGACGCGCCCGGTGGCGGTGTCGAGCCCAAGGCGGCCGGCCAGCGGGTAGAACGCCACCAGCGCCCGGGCGAGGCTGTCCTTGACGGCGTCGGCCACGAAGAACTCCGGCTGGTTGTTCGTGCGGTAGAAGTAGACCGTGGGCGTGTACCCGCGGCGCGCCGCCAGGTCGAGGTTGGACAGCCAGACGGCGCCCGCCGGCGTCTCCTCGGCCGGGACGACCAGCTCCGTCGTCAACAGCTCCACCATTGCCATTTCTCGGCTAATACCCCGCGGCTCTTGCCTGACGACGGCGGTGGATTGTATTGTTTGCCCTAGCTAGAGCTAGCTAGCTATTGCTGCGGTGCGTGAGTGCTTCCTGGCGCTTCTGCGTTTCTCTTGTTCCGCTGCTCTGAAGTGATGTGGGGTTGGGATGGTGGCTTCTGCGAGGGTTTATATATAGGAAGGGCTGAAGAAGCCGTCTACGGCCGCGGGGGTCGGGGGAGGAAGGACTGGATACGCTTGGGTTGGTGGCTGGGCGGCTGGCCGGGTATGTTACTTGTAGAAGTGCGCGCCAATTTCGCATGTGTAAAAGTATGGGATTCTTGACTCGGTTGACTGCATCTGCATGCATGCTCCAAAGCGAGTGGAGAACCAAGACCTGAAAGTTATATGCTGGCACATATTTTCTTGTCTGGGGTCTGGGATGATGAGATGCTGTGAATTGTGAGGCACGCCAAGCAAAAAGACATATACTTCTCCTCAGTTCAAAATTATAGTTCACTTTGCTACCTTTGTTTGAAGTCACACATCTCTAACCTTGATTGAGTTTATAGTAAAATGCACAACATCATATATTAGTTTTATTAAAATCTTCATATTAGATATGTCTTGCTAGTGCATTCAGTTGAACCTGTGGACGCTTAAATCTTCATGGACAGGCAGTAAAACATTGATTCCTTTTCGTTGATCATATACAAGATTGTTGTACATGGGATGAGAAAATATAAGGGCCTGCTTGGTTTGTTCTCCACCGCCGCGCGTCCAAGCGTCCGATTTTGCACGTCTGGGCCAGGATCAGATGCCTGGTACGGTGGTAGAGCACGAACCAAGCAGGCCTAAAGTTTTCATAAGAAACAGAGAGAACCTTTGTATCGTGCTACATTCGTATATGTATGATTGCATAGGTTAGTGTCTGAACTAGATTATATGTTTGGCGATTGAGGTTCAAATCTTGACAAGGTTTTGTTCGTCCGCATGACTCATTTAGTTGTTTTCTATGATATTTTGATGTTATGTGATTTTTTGTCTAATTTGAGCAAAATAATGTTGCTAGTTAGTATATATATTTGAGACTTCACTTATTTTTTACTAGAGTTCAAATCTTTGTGTCCTATTGCACAGTTTAGTTAAAGACATATCAGGAATGCGATGAGTACGTAGTGTTAGAGGGATCTAGCACTAGGGCAGGTAGGGCTCGAGCTCCTCTATGATCATTTAAATAGTGGATACCCTCTTAATTCCTACAAATTTGCAACCATTGAAGATTGAAAGGATGAGAGAAGACGATGAGAGAAAACCTCTATAGTATCCGTTCCTCGATCCACTCCTGAGTAGTGTAGTTATAAGGTCTACCGAGTGCTGATAGCTGCGGGCTGGCCTGAATATACTATGTATGAACATGTGTACTTGGTGTGCACGTTTGGCGTCGATGGGAGCGTTATTAAGGCCCCGTTTAGATTTCCAAAAAATTTTGCGTAGTACCCGTCACATCGAATCTTGCGGCACATGCATGGAGTACTAAATGTAGACGAAAAAAAACTAATTGCACAGTTAGGTGAGAAATCGTGAGACGAAACTTTTGAACCTAATTAGTCCATAATTAGACACTAATTGTCAAATACAAACAAAAGTGCTACAGTAGCCAAAATCCAAAAAAAATTGGATCTAAACGGGGCCTAAAACAAGAGGGGTTTAACATGTGTGGTTTCGGTTCCACTGACCTGCATAAAAAAAATATGTGCGATGTGGTTCCGAGAAATGGTGGGACAATGTTTGGTGTGGGAACGAAAACAGCAGCGGCAAAGCAAGAGTTTTTTAGATGGACGATGATACTCTGTTGTACATGTACTATACCTCCGACCCATCCAAAAAAATATATATAATTCTAACTTTATCCTTAGTTAAACTATTCTAAATTTAACCAAATAACATATATAACTCGAAATAGGAATATTATCATAAATATTTGTAGTTTTTTTTATATACAATTTTTTCAATTTGAGATTAGTTGACCTAGGATTATATGCTAGAGTTTTTTTTATATACAATTTTTTCAATTTGTAGTAACCCCATTTTTTCCAGCAAGGCGCTAACTATTGCGACAGTGAAATAATGTAGAAATTTTACTATCCCACGGGTGATGCAACAATAGGAATTGTGAAAGCATATATATATGCTCGACTCTACATAGGATTGGAACGGAAAGCAACACATTGGGTACTTACTAACTACTCACATGTGCCTCTTTTTTAATTAGGTAGACAGAACTTCCAGAGCGGTTTTTAGAGTGAACCTAGGGAAGAGCTCTATCAAATTTTTTTTTGACTCGTCAAATAATTTTTTTTAATAACGAAGTGATTATATGATAATTTTGTGAATTGATTATATACAATAAACTAGAGACGCAGCTTAACATACTATATTTAGATACACATGGCTAGTTACTGGTTGGATTAAAAATTAGACTAAATTAGTTATCATTGGCAAGCTAGTTGGTTAACAACTAGTTGAAGACTTGTCTAAAAAAAAATTAGCTTACCTATACTATTAGCTCTCCTATTTGGATGTACTATAACTAATTTAGACTAGTTTTTAACTAGCTACAAATCAAGCATTGGATCCAAACAGGACCTCACTTCTCGTATGATTCACTTTCTATGTAGTATAAGAATTATTCGCTACCAAACCACTTGTATACAAGAATCATCACCTTTTTTTCTGAAACGAACCGGGCACAAATTAAGAATCTGGAGAAGCAAGAGCTAGCTCAACCGAGTGCTAAAGTGCACCAAATTACTAAGAATCATAGTGCATTATTACCCCGCGATCCTGCGTCCGCAGTGAGTACTAAAGTGAAACGACGAATGCAGAGAATCAGAACCACATCACTCAAAGTGACCCACAGAATTTTTATATTTGTCAGAAAAGGAATCAGAACGTGTACTATATTGTAAGAAGAAAAAAAAAGGCGATTAAAATTTGACAATCTAATTCTGTTCGTTTCTCTTATAATTCGTACTTTTCAACTTGTTTTTTTTCAGCCAAAATATTATTTTTCTTTCACAACAAATCAGTCGAAATAATATTTCAATTTATTTTTTCAACGAACACGTGCAAAACTTAGCTAGTGCAGCGTCGTATTCTAGCTTTGTCTCTCTTCGGCGTCATGGTTGGGTTGGTGTCTTGTTGTGACCGTGTCAGTCAGTCAATAGGCAACTTAATGCTAAAACTGTGTGCTGTCTCTACCTGGGCATCGTGTGGTCTACATCGCATTGGTTCTACCTGTTTCCCACGATCACACACGTTACGTACTACGCGCCACGCCGCACTGACCAGGCCAGCAGCCGGGCCGGCCCCGACCTGCCCGCACCAAACCCCGTGGATTTGAGAGACGCAGTCACGCAGGAATTTTTTTTAATTTTAACATTTTTTTTAAATAATTTTAAATCTAACACTGTTTTTTTTAACTAACACTTTTGGCCGCGCCTATTATCATGACATGGTGAAATATCTGTGCCGCGTCATGCATGATGGCGCGGTAGGAGGGTGACATGGCGAAGACCGGGGCCGCTGACCGGTGACGTGGCAGGGTCTGCCGCGCGCACCGTTCTTGGTGCGGCACTGACGTGCCACGGCGCATGGCGCGGCAGAACCTGGGCGTAGACAGAAGATCGGCTGCTTTTGGTTGAGGATCGACAGCTACACGATCATGGACCATGGACCCCGGCTTCGTCCACCCCTTCCTAGTGGGCTCCGACCAGGTGCTCTATTCCGACATGGGGCCACGCAGCACGGTCAACTACTGCGCGTCTAACTAGGGTGTCTTCTTCGACGATTTCGTGGCGGCGATGACGAAACTCGGGAGGATCTGGGTCAAGACGTCGGCCACCGGTGTCGAGATACGCCGGGACCGTCGGTTCCCGAACTAGTTGCTACTTAATCTCGCCGGCAGTGCTACCGCGACGCATTGAAATGAATATGAAGCAAATAAATGGAGTCCATGTGCAAGTTGACAAGCTGCCACATAAAATTTTTATTTGTTTGACATAAGTTCGACATAACATAACCAACTAAGCCTGCAAGTTTCGGACACCAATACTCGTTCGACCTAACAAACTAAGACCTAGGAGTGTGAGGATCCCTCGGACGCCTCTGTCTCTTCGGATTTGTTAGCAACACATTTGAGAGTGTAGCCAACGTCGGTGTGGTTGCATCGCCGTTGTGTACGGCTCGTACCTTGCAAGTATATGATATGCACGATTACTTATAATCTTTATGATCGTTAGTTCATGGATCCTACGTATTTAAAGAAACTACCTTTGTTAGTACATGTGAGGCTCCTTGGGTACCAAGCGTGGCACCACCTAGCTGAGACTTGCCGATCTCATCCTGCGGCCAGTCGTCCCACTGGCCGTGCTGTCTATGGAAGCCCGGGGGTCGTCATCGTCGTCCTCGGTTGTAGGGTCCTTCCCAGCGCTATGATGTGGTGGTGTATGCACTGCGGAAGTGGCACCTGTCACCGGCTGAGAAGAGCCGGCTGGTGTCCTCAAAGAAGCTGAAGATGTGCCACCCGACCGCGCTGGGAGTGACGGTTCCACATAAGGAGTGTTGTCGATGTTTGACCACCGATAGCCTGTCACGGGGTTACCCGGGACAGTATGTTCGGGTTTCAGCGTATGCGGAACTCGACGGTGAACGCAAGAGACAGTCGATTTATCCTGGTTCAGACCCTCGATCGCTGATCGAGTAATAGCCCTACGTCCAGTCGGCGTTAGCCTTGCGTTGGATTGATTGTGTGTTATTGTGTTCTTGTGTTCTTGTGTTGTTGAAGTCCTCTGTCCGCCTGAAACCCTATCCTCCTTTATACAGTCAGGAGGTCAGAGCCCTAGTCGGTTTATAATGAGAGTTCCTAGTAGGATTACAGAATAATACTACTACTAGGATTACATGAAAGGAAACCTAGTTAGACTAGATCTTCTCTCTTCCTTGCAGGGTATCCCGTGGGTCCCGCATCGACAAGCCCCCGAGCACTTCATGGTTGAGCTCTAGAAGCCTCGTCTTGTTCCTTCAGGCCTTGCCGAGTAGAAACAAACATCGTCCAAGTGCTTTCTTGAGCGAAACCATGTAGCGCTTTCTAGGATCTTCGAGTGGTGCATGCCTTTTTGAAGAAAAAAGCGCATCCAGCTGGGTGTAGCCCCCGAGCCTCTTGCTATTTGGAACAAGTAGCTGGAGGGTCATGTCCCGCCGTGCCGCTGATCCTTTGCTGGAGAGTAGCCGAGTATACCCGGGTTCTTTATTAAAAAGAACTCGGATATATTGTGAGGTTTTGAAGTGGTGTGTCTTGAATAAGTCTTCTTGGTGACGTGCGCTTTTTGAAGGAAAAAGTGCACTCACTGAGTGTAGCCCCCGAGCCTCTTGCTATTTGGAACAAAAATTTAGAGGGTCTTGAATCTGAGTTATTCAAGGAACTGAAAACTTCCCCTGTTGCAGCCCCCGAGCATTCTTCAAAAAGAACTCGGATACAAAATCTTGGCATATTCTCTGGTAGTCTATCGTTGTCAGACGTAGAGTCTGCTGCTTTCAGATGTAGAATCTGCTGCTTTCAGAGGTTGAGTCTGCTGTTGTCAGGTGTAGTTGTATGGTGGTGGTTGAGTGTAAATGCCTTTTGATCACGGGTTGTACTGTGTTGGTATATTCTCCCGAATATGCTTGTTGTTGAGTACTGTTCCTTCACGCCTGAGTTCTCTTTCATTGAATTCTGTTTGTTTACCGTGTCCTTTGTTAGGTTTGTTCCGCTGGTGCTCCTGGTCCATGTGCACCGCTTCTTTGGTCTATAAATATCCTCCTTGTGTGCTGTTTTGATTCATCGAGCACTTTATTGTGTGGTTTGAAATCCCCGTAGTCATAAATATGATAGTTTGTGAAGTAGAGCAGCCCCCGAGTGTATTATGTAGTTCTTGTACTTCTTGTTGTAGCTGGAGGAAGTCTTGTGATAGGGATTAGAGGTAGACTAATCCCGTAGTGGCATTGCTCCGGGAAGTACGTGGCGGTAGTTGGAGGAAGTCTTGTGATGTGCGATGTGTTCCTTCATCCAGCAGTTCTGGGTTGATCCTTGACGCCTGCCTTGAGACTGTCCGGTGCAGATCAACACCATATCCGGTATCACATCGGACTTGGGTAGACAGATGCCTACAGGCTCCTCTTGTTCCACGTTGTCCCGCCGTGCTGCTGATCTCCGCCTTGGATGTGCTGCTGTCTTCCTTTGAAGAAAACAGTGTAGCCGAGTGCGGTTTGCTCTGCCGAGTAGCAATTTGGAGCACGTTGTCGTTCCAGAACCTAGTCGTTTCTGGGTTCCTTTGTGCTACCTTGCCTGTCGTAGTACCGAGTTCATTGGGTCTTGTAAGATGTGTAATCTTGTATCTTTTGAAGTCATTTGTAATGGAAAGAATATTGTCTTCTAAGTTGTCATTCTTTATTCTGATGATGTCCCGGTTGTTTTTGAGATTCCCGAGTTCTTTCTATAAGGACCGGGTTGTTATGCTCCTTGTGAGATAACCTTTCATTGCTTCATGGCTGATGAGTTCTTTTTGTAGCAATATGATAGCTCTACCATTCTGCTGGATGGATAAGTCTGAAATCTACCCGTTGAACTATACCGTTATGTGGATTTGTGCCTTCCGTCATTTTAGCTGTGTCAGTAAATGGACCGTTGCGCTCTCACATCGTGCTTTTACGGGCCCGGTGGGCCGCGTTTTACTGCTGTAAGATCTATTTAAAAGGTCTATTCGTCTTCTTCTTCTTTACTGCTCCGCTTTTGCCTTGAAACCCTAGCTTTCAGAAATCCACCGCCGCCATTGTCGCCGTCACCTGAGTGCTGTCGTCTTAGTCTCGTCTTTCCCTAGTGCCTTTTTGCTTCCGCTAGTACATGGGTAGGAACAAAACCGCGAGCAAGGCCCAGGCAGCCTTCGTGGACGAGGAGTCATCCCTTTCTGTGATCGAGAACCAAGAGTTCATGGTCATGAGGGCTGCCCAGAAGGTTTGGCCGGCTCCAACAACGACTAAAGACCAGCTTCATGAGCTTATCAGCGATGGCTTGATCTAGAGCAAGGACATTGCTGAATGGAGAGCTCCAGGTGAGCATCAGGTCCCTGCCCTAGGTCCTAGTGAGATCATTCTTTTCATCTCCTTTATCCGTGCTGGACTTTGCCTTCCTGCTTCCGCCTTCCTTCATCGATTTCTCGGTTATTTTGGGGTTAGCTTGAACCATCTTGCTCCTAATGCCGTCCTCCATCTTTCTGTTTTTGTACATCTTTGTGAAACTTTCCTTGG
This sequence comes from Miscanthus lutarioriparius, assembly GCA_904845875.1. NCBI lineage: Eukaryota > Viridiplantae > Streptophyta > Magnoliopsida > Poales > Poaceae > Miscanthus > Miscanthus lutarioriparius. Next base: position 67,058,094 of record CAJGYO010000019.1, read on the forward strand.
AATTTCTCCTTCTCTTTCTCTCTTCCGTCACTTCTTTCGTCTGAAGCCTCAATCCCGCCGTGAAGACACCAGTGTTCTTGCGGCTGCGGGATCTAGTTTCACGAAGGTCTTAAAAACAAATTCTTTGACTATGACCTGGTTGATTCTGTGAGGGATTGGCGCGCTGACTGGTTCTATGCCGCCAATTTGATTCCTTCTCTCGCCGTTCATTCTAGATCTGGTCCCTCGGTTAATGACCGGTGGGAAAAGAACTCCCTGACGTCGGACGAGCTCCAGGCGATCCAGCCGTTCCTTGAGCAGATAAGCACTCTGAAGCAGCAGGGCTTGACTGGCTTTGGAATCGTCTCGAGTTTTCTTTGTCGTCTGTTCAGCTTCTAAAGGAGCGAGAGAACTTTGGCTTCGAGTACTCTGGGGCTGAGGATCCTTCACGCATGGTCCCTGCCCTTGAGTTGACTAACGAGGAGGTACTCGAACGTCTTCAAAAGATGCTGAAAGGAGCAAGTGTTGTCCCGCTTACCATCTCCGAGTACTGTGCAAACAACCCGCCTCCAGCTGTAAGTTGTTTTCTCTTTGTGCGGGTACTTTTTGTATTTCTTTTGCTGTATCTATTTTCGCTTAATCTTCCTTATCTTGTTGTCTCATTCTTTTCGTAGGAATTGGGGCGTAACTTCGTTGACCCGATTCCCCTTGACATCCTCCCTGCCATTGTGGGGGCTGGGGGTAGTCTTGCTAGGGCTTCTTTAACCAGTAAGTCACAAACCACCATAATGCTTCCTGACGTTTCTTCCACAAACCCTGATGTATATGTAGAGTATGTTCCTCGTTTAGTTCCTCGAGCTGCTCGTAGCGTCGGCAAGAGGGGGCGATTGGCTGGTTCTTCTGGTGTGCCTGCTGCCAAGAAAGCTCGCCAGTCGAGTACTTGTCCAGGTACTCAAGTTATATCTAGCATGCTCTTAGGTGAGCACATTAATACGCTCTATCCTTTTGTTGCTTGTTTTCGTCTTTAACCGAGTACTTTTGTCCTTTTTCAGCTGGTGCTATGGTGGCCTTGGTCGAGAGTGAGGAAGAAGAGGATGATGATGCACCCCTTGTCATGCGGCGGTGAGTTGTTTTCTTATTTTCCTGTTGTTGAATCCCTCCTTTTTGTTTTGACTTTGGTCTTAATCTTTTTGTAGTAAGCGGTCGTCGGGTATGAGTTCTTCTGGGGCTCCGGCCCCGAGTTCTTCTAGTGCTCTGGTACCGAGTTCCTCTAGGGCTCCAGTACTAGCTGCGCCGCTCCTATCGCAGAGTGGCGGTGATGTTTTTGCCGCCATAGTTCCTCCTGCAAGGTCTTCTTTTGGTTTTTTGAAGAAGAAGATAGCTGAGTAAGTGACTCTTTGTTGTGCTTCTTTGCTTTTTGCCTTCCTTTTTCCTGACTTGTATTTTTATTGACGAGTTTCTCTATGATCTTGCAGTCCCTTGCCTTCTCTTACTCCTCCGCCGCCTTCTAGTCAGCTTTCTAGTGCGCCCCCGCGTACTGAGTCGAAGGACTCGGAGAGTACAGTCGGTGAGGTGGCTATGAGGAAAGCTAGGCCCCCTGCTGCTGCTGACCCTATGGCTCTAGAGGTGACTGTGGTCACGGCGGTGGGTACTTCTGAGGAGGTAGCCGGGGCTTCCCAGGATACAGCCCTAGCCTTACCTTCTTTGCGTGCGCCGGCATCTCCCTCAGCTCCCCTTGGTACCGGTGCTTCGCGCTTGGGTGATGATGTGTTGCATCAATTTGATGCTACTCATCGGTTGTCTGAGCTGACCGTAGCTTGGGGGAACTTGGCGTCCTCTGTGACTTCTTTTGGGGAAAAGCTCCAGGTTAGTTTTTCTGAAGTTCTTTCTTTGGCGTTCGTCTTTCTCTTATCCTTACGCCTTGTTTTTCTCTCTCTCTATTTTCTCAGTCTTTTTCTCGTGATCATACCGGCTTCTTTTTCTCGTCTAAAAATGAGAAAAAGTTGTCTTCCGAGGTAAGCACTCTAAAAGCAGAGCTTGATCTCTGCCAAGCCGATATGGAGATTGAGCGCCAAACACACCAAGAGGAGGAGAAGGCTCTCTCTGCCGGGTTGTTGAGGTGTAAAAGCAGAGGGATCTTTGCGGTGGAGTCCTGAAGAATGAGTGCAAAAGTATTCTTTGGTTCTTTTTGTTTCCTTTTGTATTCGACTTTTTTTTTTTCTTTTGTACTCTGATTTTCTCTTTGTTGACTTGTTTTTGTTGCTGGTCTAGCTCTCAAGTTGAAAAGCGAAGCTCTCGGAGGGTCTTGAGGAGATGAAGACAAGCTGTCATAATAGTCACAACCGGGGTGACGAGGTAATTACTTGTCTTTGAAGAAGAACTCGCTTCGCTAAGTTGATTAGGCATGGGACTGACAGAGATCTTGTGCAGGCCCAAAAGACTATTGAGGTCTTGGATCGGCAAGTTGGTGACGGCCATCGAGAACCTGGAATACTTTGTGGAAATCCTTCCGGTCGATGAGCTGATCTTCTCCGGACTCAGCAGATGACGGTCAACCTTGGGCTCGATTCATTCCCGAGTTCGACCCATTTCGGGAGTTTGTGAAAAGGTCGCCATCTTATGCACTAGGAATGTTCTCGCCAGAGTCGGGGGTTCTTGCTCAAGTTCCCTTTGTCCAAGATTGCAGAGGAAACCAAGAGCCAAGAGTACGTGGATCTTTGTTGAAAAGGCAGAACCTGAGGTCGAGGACTTAGCCAGTAGGATAGTTGATAATCTTAACATTGATATTTCTTCTCCTGACGACAACGCTTGATGTACTTGACCTCTGTACTCCAGTTCCCGTAATAGCAAGCTATACTTCTTTTTGAATAGAGATTGAATGAAGATCCTTTATTTTAGTTGATGTCTTCTTTGCCTGAATGTCCTTGTCTTGTAAACAACTTGGTATATGTGGGTCGTTGTCTTGACAGACTTTCTTGATCTGTCGAGCGCTTTGTCTAGCTTGTCTGGCTTTTCATTTGTGACTTGTAAACAACTCAGTATAGATCGTTGTTTCGGCAGACTTTGTGTTCTTGTTAAGACTTAGGACCGACAATCTTGAGATTGATAAGTCCCCAAGCACTTCATGGTGGAGTTCTGGAAACTTCTTCTTGTTCCTTCAGGTCTTGTCGAGCAGGAACAAGCGTTGCCCGAGTACTTTCCTGTGCGAAACCGTGTAGCGCTTCTTGGTTCTATTTGAGTGTAGCCCCGAGCCTCTTGCTATTTGGAACAAGTAGCTGGAGGGTCTTGTCTTAAAATCGCTTTCGATTTATGCTCTCAGCTTAGTTTGATCGTTTTGCTTTTTTTGGTTGGTGTTAGCTTATTAGCTACCCTCATCAAGTGAGCTCAAGCATATTTTTAGCTCTTTTGCTCTCTAAATTCGGTATGCTCAGGCATGTTTCACCCATTTTGCTTTTTGTTTTGGGTGTTAGCTTATTAGCTACCATCATCGGCGGGCTCAAGCATCTTTTCAGCTCTTTTGCTCTCGGTTGGCATGCTCAGGCATGTTTGACCATTTTGCTTTTTTGTTTTGGTGTTAGCTTATTAGCTACCCTCATCGGCGGGCTCAAGCATATTTTCAGCTCTTTTGCTCTCGGTCGATATGCTCAGGCATGTTTCAGCCATTTTGCTTTTTGTTTCAGGTGTTAGCTTATTAGCTACCCTCATCGGCGGGCTCAAGCATATTTTCAGCTCTTTTGCCCTCGACCGGTATGCTCAGGCATGTTTCGGCCATTTTGCTTTTTGTTTCGGGTGTTAGCCTTTTAGCTACCCTCATCGGCGGGCTCAAGCATCTTTTCAGCTCTTTTGCTCTCGGCCGGTGTGCTCAGGCATGTTTCAGCCATTTTGCTTAGTGAAGACAACTTTAGAGAAAGTCATAACAAGACATATGTTGTGTAGAAAGACCATCTTTATTGATCGTGAATCGTTGATAAGCCATAATAATACATATGTTATCGATGAGCATTATCTGTATTGGTCATGAACGTTGATCCCTTGCTTCTTGAATATATATTCTTCCTTGAGTTGTTTTCATGCATAGAATCTTCTTAGTTGGCTGATGTGCCATGTGTTGCTGGCTTCTTTTCCATCCTCGGTTGTCAACTTGTATGTGCCTGGTCCGGTGACTGTTGTGACAATAAAGGGATCTTCCCATGGACTTAGTAGTTTATGGCGTCCTTCAGTTTTTTGTAATCTTCTTAGTACTAGATCTCCGATTTGGAGTGATCGAGGTTGGGTACTCTTATTGTAGTGGCGTCTTAAACCTTGTAGGTATCTAGCTGATTGGAGCGTAGTGTTTACTCTGACTTCTTCTGAGCTGTCGAGTTCTAATCTTCTGGTGTGTTCTGCTTCTTCTTCGTCATACTGTTCTATCCTTGGTGATGTCCAGATCAAGTCGGCAGGTAGTACGGCTTCTGACCCGTAAACTAGGAAGAAGGGTGAGTAACTGGTGGCTCTGCTTATTTGAGTTAGAGTAGCCCCATACTACTTTGGGTAGTTCTTCAATCCATTTGGATCCATAGTCTACTAGTTCTTCATACGGTCTTGGCTTTAATCCAACTAGTATGAGTCCGTTAGCCCTTTCTACGTCTGTTGGCTTACGGATGTGTGTTGACGCGTAATCTATCTTTGAAGCCACGATCCTGTGCCCAACTTTTTGAATTCTCAGGTTGTGAAGGAGAGCCCAAATCTGTGATTATTTGATTGGGTATGCGAATCTGTGCATAATGTCTTGGATGAACTCTCTATTGCTTTGGGCTTATTTATATTTTGCTGAGTGGTCTGTATTCAGTCCACTTGGTGAACTTGTCAATTGCTACGAAGATGTACTCGAAACCGCCCTTTGCTTTCTTGAGAGGTCCTACTTGATCCAGCCCCTAGCAGGAGAAAGGCCAAGTGGGTGGGATGCAGATAAGATTGTGAGCTGGTACATGAGCTTGTCTTGCGGACATTTGACAGCCTTTGCATTTTCTGACTAGTTCTTCTACGTCTTTCGTGAGTGTTGGCGAAGAGAATCCGGTGTAAAGCTTTTTCGACTAGTGTTCTTGAAGCGGCATGATTTCTGCAGCAACCTGAGTGTATTTCGTCTAAGATCTCTTTGCCTTCTTCAAACGAGACACATTTTAGGAGTACTCCTGATGACGTGGCTCTTCTGTATAGCTTTTTCCCCCACTAGGACGTAGTTCCTGCTTCTGCGAACGACTCTGGTAGCCTCCTTTTTATCTACTGGCAGCTTGTTCTCTTTGATATAGTCAATAAAGACCTGGGTCCATGAGGTGTTGATTACCAAAATCTAGGTGCCTTTAACTGGGAGTTCAGGGGTTATCTCACCGGGTTGTTTGATAGAGGGAGCTGATAACTCCTCTATAAATACACCGGGTGGGAACTTCGCCCTGTCTGATTCGAGCTTGGTGAGGATGTCTGTCATAATATTAGAATCATGCAGGACGTGTAGAATTTCTAATCCTTGAAAATGTTTTTCAAGCTTTCGTATTTCAGTACAGTAGGCGCCCATGTTTTCTTTGGTGCACTCCCAATCTTTGTTGAATTGGTTGATGACTACTACCGAATCTCTGTACACGAGCAATCGCTTGATTCCGAGGGTAATTGCCACTCGGAGCCCGTGGATGAGGGCTTCGTACTCTGCTTCATTGTTTGTAGCTTGCCATAATATCTGAAGGACATACTTGAGTTGTTTTCCGTCTGGAGAAATTAAGAGAACGCCTGCTTTGGCTCCGCCTAGCTTGAGTGATCCATCAAAGTACATCTTCCAATAGTCAAGGATGGTGTTTGACATAGGTTGTTGAATTTTTGTCCACTCGGCCACAAAATCAGCAAGAGCTTGGGATTTAATTTCCTTCCGTGGGGTGAAATTGATATTGAGAGCTCCAAGTTCAACTGCCCACTTAGATATGCGCCCTGTTGCGTCTCTGTTGTGTAGGATGTCTCCGAGTGGGAAATCTGTCACCACGGTAATCTTGTGGCTTTCAAAATAGTGGCGTAGCTTGCGTGAAGTGATTAGGAGAGCGTAGAGTAGCTTTTGCACATGCGGGTACCGGATTTTTGATTCTGACAGTACTTTGCTGATGTAGTATACGAGGCGTTGTACTTTATATACGCGCCCTTCTTCTTCTCTTTCCACGACTATCGCTGTGCTGATCACCGTAGAAGTAGCCGCAATGTACAACATCATGTCTTCGTATTTCTTTGGTGGCGTGAGAACGGGCGATGATGTGAGGTATGCTTTAAGTCTTTTGAAAGCTTCGTTGGCTTCCTCTGTCCACTCGAACTTGTCTGTCTTCTTTAGTAGTTTAAAGAAGGGTAACCCTTTTTCGCCGAGTCTTGATATGAAACGATTGAGGGCCGCCATGCAACCTGTTAGTTTCTGCACATCTTTGACACTTCAAGGGGGTCCCATCTCTGTTATGGCTCGAATTTGTTTGGCGCTGGCTTTGATTCCACGATGACTAACCAAGAATCCGAGTAGTTGTCCTGAAGGAACTCCGAATACACACTTGCTTGGGTTCAATTTCCACCTCCACCTTTTCAGGTTTTTGAAGGTTTGCTTTAAGTCTTCAATAAGCGTGTCCGGGTTCTTTGTTTTCACTACTACGTCATCCACGTATGCCTCCACGTTTTCGCCGATCTGTTCACCAAGGCACGTCTGGATAGCTCTTTGGTAAGTGGCACCAGCATTCTTGAGTCCAAACGACATGGTCTTATAGCAGTAGGCACCGAACGGAGTGATGAAAGATGTCTTGCTCTGGTCTTCTTCTTTTAAAGCGATTTGGTGATATCCTGAATAGCAATCAAGGAAGGATAAAGGGCAGATCCTACTATTGAATCAACTATCTGATCAATGCGTGGTAGCCCAAATGGATCTTTCAGGCAGTGTTTGTTGAGATCTGTATAGTCGACGCACATGCGCCACTCGTCTGTATTCTTCTTTTGTACTAGAACTGGATTTGCTAGCCAATCTAGATGAAGGATTTCTCTGATGAATCTGGCTGCCATTAGCTTTGTGATTTCTTTTTTAATTGCTGCCTTCTTGTCGGGTGAGAACCGTTGTAGTCGTTGCTTCACAGGCTTGGAGCCTTTGTTGATATCGATTCTATGCTCAGTCAACTATCTTGGGACACCTGGCATGTCGGCCGGATTCCAAGCGAAGATATCTTTGTTGTCCCGAAGAAAGTTGGTGAGCGCGAGTTCCTATTTTGCCGAGAGGTGAGCACTAATGGTTGCCGTTTTGGAGGGATCACCGGTTCCTAGGTCGATTTGCTTGACGTCGGCTTCTTTTGGTGGTGCGAGGATGCTGGGCTTTTTAGCTAGTATCTCTAGTTCTTCCGGGCTCAGTTCTGCGGCAATAGCAGCTATTTCTTTTCTACCATTGGTGGCTTGTGCTTTGGCTGCAATTTGAATTGCCTGAACATCGCAGTCAAAAGCACGCTTCAAATCACTTCGAAGGGAAAGGACTCCGTTAGGCCCTGGCATCTTTAGCAATAGGTACGGGTAATGTGGTATTGCCATGAATTTTGCTAGTGCTGGACGTTCGAGGATTGCGTGGTATGATGATTCAAAGTCTGCAACTTCAAACTTGATGAACTCTGTACGGTAGTTTGAGGGAGTTCCAAAAGTAACCGGTAGAGTGATTTGTCCAAGTGGCATGGTTGTCTTGCCGGGTACTATCTCATAAAAGGGGTGCTTGTTAGTGTAATCATCCCGGTGAGTTGTAGTCCCATCTTCCTTAGTGTTTTTGAAAAAATGATGTTGAGTCCGGCTCCTCCATCAATTAGTACCTTTGTGACAGTCATACCGGCGATAGTTGGATCTAGAACCAGTGGGTAATGGCATGCGTTTCCTATGCTAGTCCATTGGTCTTCTCTTGAAAACTGGATCGGATATTGTGACCAATTGAGATATCTTGGAGTAGCCGGTTCTGCTGCCATGATGGTTCGGAGAGCTAGCTTTTCTTGATGTTTGCTTCTAGAATCTGGAGCCCCGGCGAAGATCACTGCTACTGTTCCCCTGAATTTTTGGAATCCCTGGTCTTCGTGGTTGTCTTCATCTTTTTTCTGATTGTCTTCTTTAATGCTCCCCTTACTATCTTTTCTTGTGTATTGATCATTGAATGTGTAGCAATTTCTGATGGTGTGCTTTCCGTTAGGGTGCAATGGGCAATGCATGTTTTCAATGTCATCATACCTTTTGGGCTTGGAAAACTTCCTTGATTTGTCAGTTACCGCTACGGTGTTGTCTGGTCCACGTTTTCTCTCTTGGTGTCTGTTGTTTCGATGATTTTGCTTATCCGGGTTGTCTCGGTTGCTTCTTTCCGAGAACCTTTCTCGTGTCTTCTCCTCCGCAGTAATCATTTAATTCTACTATGCGTCTTGATATCGTCGTCTCCCCCAGCGAGTTCAATCGATTGTGAGTAGATTCTGAGCCACTGCCTTGGTTCGGTCTTGCCATCATATTTAGAGTGGTTGGATGGCTTGAACTTGTGAGGTAATCGTATTGAAGCGAGTCTGCTTGCAAAACAGGGGAATCTATCATGCGTTCTAGCTTCTCTGTACTCTGATTCGGCGCCTCCTTCCAACCAACTGTTGTTTTGGTGAGAGTAGTTCTACGGGGCAGACCGAATGGGTGCTTCGCTTCTGATCTATCTTGGTTGTTTGCCTCGGTAGTTTTGACTATGGTCCCTTCTACTTTCTCTGTTATGACTTCCACTTGGTCCAAGTCTCTCGAATGCGGACTTCCTTTGATTTTGATCTTCCTTCCTATGAGATGTTGATCTAGTGGGTAGTCTTGAACAGGTTCTTCCATCGTGTGTCTTTAGGGCTGCTGTCCGGAGAAGTTCTCGGAGCTGTTCCTGCTGCTCGTAGGGATGCGAAGTCGTTCCGAGTTCTTCAAGTGCTTCTCGAATCCTATTGTAGGGTGTGTTCGCCGCACGTCTTTCTTTGACTTCTTGTTCTGATTTTCTTCTATTGTATTCTGCTAGATCTGACTCATATATTATCTAGGCTTCTTTACGCTGCCTAGCACATCGTTGGCGTCCTTGTTTTAATTTGTTTCTTCTTTCTCTGGCTCGCCTCTGACTCTCGGTCTCACCATCGTAGCCCTAGGCAAATGGTGATATGTTGGACTCAGATTCATCTGATGATCTAATGTCGGGTGCTTCTGAGGGGATCAATGGTGATCGAGGACGGCGAACCATGAGTACTTCTCTATGCGTGAACTGCATTCATTCATTTGGTGTTGGTTTCCATACTGTCGGAGTTGCTGATAACTTTGGTAGAAGCTTCAAGGTCGCAGATCGAGTCTCCTTCTTGGTAGGGTAGAATTGTCGTTGTCATCGTGCCGACTAGTCAGGTATTGCTATCCACAGGAATAGAACCTGGCCAGTGGACAATGCAGTCCTGAGACGTTATGGTTAGCACGAGACCTTCCTGAGCTCCTTTCAGTGGCATTCTAAGCACCAGATCGAGGGATCCTTCGAGCCGTGCCTGATAGGACTTTGCCATGTTGTGGAGTCCGAACGAAAAAAGATCTGACTTCTTGAAAAGATTCTGAGTGTTCTCCGAGTTGTATTTTTGATATGCCGAGGCCGTGTTCTGGAGCCCCATCAGAAAAGAACTCGGATCTTCGAAAGAACTCGGGTCAGACTCCATCTCGGATGCGGAGCCTGAGTTTGAGTTGGATGCGCAAAGCCGTGAAACCTGAGTTGAATCGGACGTCACGAGCTGCGTGAATCTTCTGCTGATTTGATCTATCGTAGTCGCCAAAATGGAAAGGTCCTCATGGTGAACCGAATCTTCGAGAAGACGGCTTTGGAGCTTGCCATCGTCGCCTGCCTCACAGATCCATGAACCGAAGATGAAGGTTGATCCCGTTGAGAAGATCATGTTGTCGAGGTCTGTCGAGCTCTCGGATGCAAATTCGCCAAAAGCCCCTACCTAGCGCGCCACCTGTCGATGTTTGACCACCGATAGCCTGCCATGGGGTTACTCGGGGTAGTATGTTCGGGCTTCAGCGTATGCGGAACTCGACGGTGAACGCAAGAGACAGTCGATTTATCCTGGTTCGGACCCTCGATCGCTGATCGAGTAATAGCCCTACGTCCAGTCGGCGTTAGCCTTGCATTGGATTGATTGTGTGTTGTTGTGTTGTTCAAGTCCTCTGTCCACCTGGAACCCCGTCTTCCTTTATATAGTCAGGAGGTCAGAGTCCTAGTCGGTTTACAATGAGAGTTTCTAGTAGGATTACAGAATAATACTACTACTAGGATTACATGAAAGGAAACCTAGTTAGACTAGATCTTCTCTCTTCCTTGTAGGGTATCCCATGGGTCCCGCATCAATAAGTGTCCATGTAGCTCAACTTCTGAGCTAGCTTCCTGCAGCTCTTCTTCATCTTCTACATAAATAGACGTTAAAGTTAGTGCATTTCCCAAACGCATATACAATAAAGAAACATTTTCGGAACAGACAAGTTTATGTTTACCTCCACAAAAGCCTCGAGAACGCCTAGCCCCTGCCCTCTAGACTCGTGAAGCTGAAATGCTGCTTTGTTGGACATCCTTGACAATTGTGTCACCTAGGTACACAGATGTGGTTGGATAGTTTTAGTACACATACTTAATACCAAAAGGATACCAAATTGTACCATTCAAGTATCTTACCACGTATCTTTGAAGCGGGGCTCTCTATAGCTGTGTGTCCTCCCTAGTGACAACGTCGTACACATCTTCGATCACATCTTCCTCTGAGTCCTCGTCAATCGCCTCCTCAGTGTACGGGGGCTTGATATGTGTCGTCGTAGACCTTTGAAGCCACCGCAAGTACTCGTCGAAGATGTGCTAGTCGTGTGGAGGACCCCACATGGACCGGCTGCCTTTCCCTGGTCTCCCACAAGTGGATGTGCGCGTTGTGTGTCACACGCCAATCCTTGTTCTTGTACCTCTTCCTGCGGTCATACCTACAATAAAATGATGTTAGTTGTACCACATAGACCTCTGAATTATAGCTTTGTTATTAATCGATAACGCACCCGTGCATTCCTTGGTTGGTGGAGTAAAGCGGTGGTGGGCAGCCTGTCATTCTTCCAAACTGTCTGCAGACCCTAATGGGCAAGTGAATCTTGACCACATGGAAGAAAATAAGAGGGACGTTGCAGCGATACTCGTCTGACTCGTCCCTAGTGACAGGACTCAGATAGTACTTGAGCTCCGAAGCATCCTAAGGACACCAATGCACCTGAACATTTCATAATTGAGTTAGGTTATGATATAGTGTACATCGAACAAGCCACATGTATGATAGTAAAGAGAGCGTAACCTGGTGCTGTGTCAGGACGTCGAGACTGTCCATGTATTCCCTGTACCTACGCCTCGCATTCTCTCTAACTAACTCTGCTTCCGTCTAGATATACAGAGCTGTAGGAAGTGTATCCTACCCGTTCTATTACTGCATTGAACACGATAATGAATTAGCCATTAATAATTTCATCACATGTAACTGCCTCGAAGAATATAGTGAACCGAAGTACTTAACGGTAAACCAATATTAAGGGGCCTCCCAATGGGCCATCGTTCCCAATACCAAACCTAGAGTAGGTAGGAGCAACCCCCAAGGTTCGCATACCCTGAGGTGCGACGGCAGGCAATGCATAGCTGTCGATACGTCCATGCTAGGACTGCGCTGCCCCAGCTGTACGCCGCTATGTTCTCCCATGGCTGGCGTAGTATGTCAAGGAAGATCTAGCTGATGGTGTTGCCCGAGGCGTCTGGGAAGAGGAAAGCACCAAGGAAGTGCCAGAGCCACACTCTCGTGAACCTATCGATCTGAGCCTCCTCAGCCTATGGGTCCAAGTATTCAAAGCGCTCTGTGATCCAGGACGACAAAACACTGAAACTTTTCCTAAAATTGAGCAAAGAAAATGAGACCCGATGACTGCAGGAAAGCAATGCAAGTATTAAATAGGCTTGAATTGCTCACTTATTTTTCTTAGAAGCCTCGTCGTCCAGTGGAAGAAAGCCAGTGAACTGAGCCACCAGCTCCCTCCAGTGATCGTTGTCAACTATCCCTGTCACTGGAAGTCCCCCCAACCAAAGGCCAAAGATAGCCTTCATGTCCTGCTTGGTCAAGGTCATCTCGCCGTAAGGTAGGTGGAACGTGTGGGTCTTAGGCCTTGTAACACCTCTTGTGTTTTAAACCCTAAAATATGCCATGTCATCATATGCATTGCACATCATTTTGGTGTTAGTGAAAACTTTGATATGTATTCACTAAAACAAGTTTATTTTTATGATTATATGTGTTGACTTGTATGGATGAATCAAGTTCAAAACTTTTGTATTGAATTGGATTTCTAAAACCCTAATTTCCAGCATTTAATTCTACCCTGGAAAACCTAAATCAAAATCTAAGCACATTTTGGGGTTGAGCCTAAAAGGAAAAGTGTAGAGCTTGTCAATGTGTACAAAGTTGGTTTTTAGAGTTTTCAAAGTTGTTATATAAAATTTGAAGTAATTTAAAAAGGGACAAATTCTTTAAGTGTCCCCTTTTGATTTTAAACTTACATTTTAAAATGTAGACATAATTTGAGTATGGTTATTAAAGCAAAGTTGTAGAGATTTGATTTTGGAACAACTTTTATTTTTGGAGATTTTTGAGTTAACATAAAATTTGGGAGTAATTTGAGAAATAAAGTGAGTGGCAATTCGGTAATTATAGTGAACAGTGAAAGCAGGCCGACACCTCACCGTCGGCGTTCTTCCACCAAATCTTCCAGCGCCGCCTGTGGCCACTTTTGGCTTCACACTGGCATGGGAAGGCTCTTGCGTGGCTTCTCCGTGCTTCTTGGCGCGCTTATAAAGCCGGGACGCCGTCGCAAATCCTCCTCCGCTTTCTCTCTCCTCTGCTTTTTCCTGTCCTCGCCAGGTCTTTGCTCCGTCGAGCTCATGGCTGAGACGAAGCGCCTCCCAGTCTCAAAGACAAGAGGTCACTGTTCGCTTTGCTCCTTGCGAACCCAGCCGACCGGTCCTAGGCGCCTGATTTCGCCGAGATACGCTGCGCGTCGCCCTTCTTCCTCGCGGTCGGCCGCAACGCCGTCGAGTTCGCTTCACCATGGCCAGCACTCTACGGTCCGTCTCTGCCCTTGCTAAGCATAGCTCCAGCTTCTCCATGTTGTCGTGATGCTCTGTGTCTTGTTGGTTGATCAGTTTGTCCACTACAGCCACCGGGACGTCGTGCTTGCCATTGCCACCGTCGCCATCAACGCCGCCAGACGCGACCTTTGCTGCTCACCGTCAACCGAACGCTCTAGCACGATCTAGGTGAGTCTCTACTGCTATTCGAGTGGTTATATGAAGCTCTAGTGAACTCTAGTAGTTTGAACGCCGTGGCACCGCCGTGCACAGCTCGGCGACCCGCCATGGCCGGCGACGAGCTCGGACCAAGCCATAATTGGTGTAGCTAGTACCACTAACCGAACCACCGTGAGTTGGGGAACATGATGGTACCCTCGTCGTCGCTGTAGACCACACCGTCGGCGAGAAACCGCCGGTCAGAGGGCTTCGCCGCCGTGTTCGGCGCGGGTTGACAGTGGGGTCACCCTGTCAGTGGCCGTTTCTTCGAAAAAGGAATTTTTCTATTTTGCAGAATTATTTAAATAGTGCTATAATTTGTTTATTTTGTGTAGAATTAAATAGAGCTCCAAAAATTATGAAAATTTTTGTGTGACCTCACTGAGATGTAAACTATTTAGGAAAAATATTAAATGTTACTTTTCAGTACTTAAATGATGTAGGTATCCATAGGTTAATACCAATTAAGATATTTCTCCTCAAATTATGGTTTTCTTTTTAATAAACTTTGCCAAATCTAGGCATTGACAAGCCACAATACACTATATTTAAGGACGGAGGGAGTATGTCTCTACTCTCTACTGGGCTAGGCGTCTAGGCTAAGGCTAGTGCCACAACACTGATGCCGTCATCTCACTATTTTTTAGAAAGGATGATAAAAATTTTGTTGCGATTTTTATTAGATGAAGAAAAAAATCAAGTGTTGGTCTAATTTTTATTAGATGAAGAAAAAAATAAGTTGAGATGACATAGTATAGATAAAGAGAGAGCGGTGATAAAAGTTTAATATGATAAAATAAGTTTTACGGGGATATATAAAACTTGTCCACACTATTTCTAATACATTAGATTCTTAGAAATCGAAACATGAAGCTTTGAGACTGACCTTATGCTAATCTATTGTTGATTTGGCTTAGCTGATAGCTGCACTCATATTAAACTTGCTCTAACTGGTGTGGTGGTGGTGGTGGAGGAGGTGCGAGTCACTGAGTGTGGTTCCAACAACCCGGACTAGTGCATAGAAATGGATAAATAACCATGTTCACGTATCCTTGGATGGTGCAGGGAATAAATATAATTCAGTCTGTTCGCTTAAATTTATCAGGTATAGAACAATATTTTTCTCTCACAACATCATATAGCTTTATAATGAGGAAACATCTCGAAAGAAAGAAATATACGCCCGCTAGGCTACAAGTAAATGTCATGTCTGCATATAGCTTTATGACGAGGAAACATCTCAACATCATTTACCAGGGGGTCTACTCTCTAGTTTAGTCAAAAAGATGGTCCACAGAGTTAGCACACTTCATAAGAAAAGAAAAGAAAAGAAGCGTATCGTGCAACAGGCGATGATCACGGGTCAAATGGTCAATATTGGTCCAAAGATGTTGGTGGAGAGACGAACCAATCAGGACTTCAGAAGGCCGAGCGGCTTGCAAGCAGGCCAAAAGATGACCCAGTCCTGCTCCTTATATTTCTCCAACCCGGCCGAATCCAACTTAATTTGCAAGGTAAAGAATGCATCAAACCACTGTTCAACACGGTTCTTATAAATTTCTTGCGTCACGGAGAGGCCCTCAATGGACAGAAACACACGACACGATAACACGTAATATACGGATTGTGTTTGTCATCACGGCAGATAGAGATGTCACTAAGCCTCGAGATATATACAATATAGTACTGTACTATACGTTTGACGGAGCAAGTGGTACGACCGTTGAGCACTGGACGACATTTAGGATTACTTAAGTTACTCGTTTCGTACTGCTTAGTACTTATTTTATATCAGCCTGTTTGGTTTGCCGAATTAATTGGATTTCACGGCTGCGCTCGTGAGATCCATCCTGCGACCTAACTAGACAGTCCCCAGCCTTATGAAAATTAAATAAAAGATTGCAACGCCAAGGTATTATAAGCCGTATTTTTTCAGCCAACGAACAGTATTTTTCTCTCACAACGAATCAGCCAACAGTACTTTTAGTTATGACTTATCAGCCAAGCGAACAGGACATATACACAAGGCCTCAACTTCATTGCAGAGGCACCCCACAAATCAAACTACGCCATTTTCTTTGTGCCACTGGTACCAAAATAAAATCAATGTGCGTCACAAATTAAAACGGTCGCAGACTCGCAGCAGACCGTGCCAAAGCTTGCTAGCTACTTATTATTTATTCCTTCTGTATCCGATCCATTGGTTCGTGCAGGTTCTTTGATGGATTCCGTGAATCTGAAAGCCGGGGCCGATTGCTCTTCAGTGTTATTGTTTTTATATATATGGACTATGACATCAAGATTTCAACACCTGTTCCAGTCAAATTGTCTGACTTTACTACCCTCTCTGTCGTTCGAAAAAGAATACAGTTAGCACAGTAGTAAATCAAACCGTTTAGAGTTTGACTAAGTTGAGGCCTTACCAGGACTAGTTCATTTTCACAGAAAAAATCCAGCATTTGAAAGGAGAGCCTTATAATTAAATTTATTTATTTTACGATATTAAATAAGTATGGTTAGATTCATCAAAAAATATAATTATATTTATCTGATATCATAATATCACTCTCTTTTTTATATACTTAGCTTGACGATCAAAAACTAAACTATACGTAGTTTGACTAAAGACAACTAAAGTTGCATCTTTTTTAGGATGGACAACAATAGATGTAAGTGATGAATGTGCTCACGCAAACATATAACTAAAAAATGTGTCAAACTCACCCTGCCTACCCTGTCTTGGATTCGATCTACTTTTTGCGTGCTCCTAAGTTCATTTTAAATCTACGTGATACAATGATAATGTTGTCAATAATACTAGTGATCCATGATAGTTAGTAGACCCTTATAACTTGTTAGCAGGAGTTGTTGAACCACAACCAATGTTAGATCAGCACTAGTTAAACTGGAGACTGGAGCAGTACAGTATGTTTGGAATGACGACGATGATGCCACCCTAGCCCTAGTGTTTGCAATTCAGATGGCACTTTAGTTTTCTGCTATGGAGGGGGGAAACACGGTATAAGCACGTTGATGTTACTCCTTGGAGGCGTCCTTTTGGTGCCTCTCTGTAACAACTCGGGTTATCGAGCATTCAAAAATGCGAGCTTTTTAAATTTTTTCCTACAATTGTTTGAAGCATGTAGCTTCTAGGACAAACCCGAGTCTAACCCACTAACAAATCGTTGCATCCATTTAGATTTGTTTGTAGAAGTGTGTCGTTGCTCTCGAGTTAGTTCTAGGACAAACCCGAGTCTAACCCATAGCAAGAATCCCTTCTCAAATTCCCCTTTGAGTTCTTCTCAAATCTCCTTTGAATTCCCCTTTCAAATTTCTTTGACTCAATCTCAAATTCCATAAATCGCAAATAGGAAAACTCTTTTCTTTTCTCTTGGGCCGAAACTCCTCCCTTCTTATGCAAGCCGAGCGGGCCCCTGGCCCAAACCGCCGCCAGGCCTTGGCCTCCCTTCGGCCTAGCAGTGCCCCCGCCTGGCCTGCCTCGCGCTTGCTCCCGCGACGGCCCACGCGCGCGCCGCCCATGGCCCAGCTCCGCACCACGGCCCCTGCAGGCATGCCAGAGTAGCGCTGGCCCTCGTAGGCCGGTCCACGATGCGAGACCGCCAGCCCCAGCGGGCCCAAAACGGCGGCGCCCCTGACCTAAACCCTAACGCGCTCCGCTCCCAAGCCGTCGCCGCCGCTACGCATGCACCCGAGCCGCGCCCCTGCCTTGGTGTCCGTACCACGCACCGAGGGATGCGTGCCGCGTGTCCTGTCCATGGCACGAACGACGGCGATCACCAGAGCACCTCCAACCCTAGCCATCGCTCGCTATAAGAACAGCAGCCGCCGCCGCTCTTTCTGCTACTCCTAATTCGCCGCCGCACTCTCTCTTCCTCCTCTCCTCGCTCTCCGCTCTCTGCTGCCGATGGCACCAGCCACAACCGACCGCGTGAACACCATAGCCAGCCGCGTTGGGACCAGCCGTCCTCGGCCGCGCCACCACCACCAACCGCGCCACGCTCTGCTTCGCCCCTCGCCTCTGCCTCAACCGGCCACACGACACCTCGCTGGCTTCCCCTTGTGGGGGGTATAACCCCAGGTACCCATGGCAATGGACATGGGCTGCACCACCAGGGGAGGTCCAGCCCATAAGAAGAAGGCGTGTGATGCAAGACACTGATTGACATGCATCACACGGTTTTAGGAAGGAATCTTGAAGATAGAGAAGGATATGTTCGGATATGATAGATATCGTATTCCTTGTAAATACTTACCATATACCCAAATAGATCTAGATCTAACCGACTTGTAACCCTGCCCCAAGACTATATAAGGCGGGTAGGGACCCCTCTCGAATTCATCTCATATTCAATACAATCCAACAAAGACACAGGGCGTAGGGTATTACGTCGATTAGATGGCCCGAACATGTCTAAATAGTTGTCCCTGCGCCTTGTGTCACCATCCGGTTCCTATTACGCGCACCTCCACCGATCATCTACTACCGTGAGTATACCCCTCAATAGACTATCGACCAGATTTCATCGACACCCTTCCTCGTCAAGCCGTCCTCACCACCGGCACCCCGCCAAGCCGCGCTACCTCCTTCGCGTAGCATGCACGACCTCGCCACACCGCATCGCCGTCGTCTTCTCCATGGACCAAGACGTCGTCGGCGCCTTTCCCTCACCACCGAGTTGCACCGTGACCTAGGGCAGCAAGCTTTGCCATGCTCCTCCTCATTACGCCAGCGCCAAGCCCATCCTCCAACGTGACCGCGGCCGCGACGCCGTCATCTCCCTTCTCTGGACCACGACATCACCGACGCCTCTTCCTCGCCGAGAAGCAAAGCATCGAGCCTGCCGATCCCGATGCCGTGCCCTGCCTAGCTCGTCCTCGGCGCCACCTCACCACGTGGATGCACCGGGGAGCCAAGCACAGATGCCTAGGAGCCCGTCCTCCTGCTGCTCGCCTCGGCCTCCAACCACCGCGGTCAACACCACCTCGCCCTCCTCCACTTCGTTCGTAGCCAACACCACTACCTCGCCGACGACCTACCGGGAAGCCACCCTTGCTCGCCACCGCTAGGAGCTGGGAACCAGAGCTGCTGACCGTGGAGCCGACCACCTCGCTGGAGAACAGCAATGCCGCCTCACTAGAGCATGATCTCCTCTGCCGCCGGTGAGCTCCCAAGGTCCAAGCTCCTGTCCTTCCCTCTTTCCATCACTATCATGCTGAGATCAGCCTTCATGCCGCTGTCTTTCACTGTGCAGGGAGGCTATGCTTTGCTCCTTCCTCGGCTTGGCTGCCCTATTCCATGACATCGGAGCTCCATCGTCTCCTGGCCGCCTGCTGCCCCTTTTCGAGTGACAGCAGCCAACCTCAGCCACTTGCAGCAAGCCATGGCCAAGCTGCGGCCAAGCCATGGCAAGCCATAGCCGGGTGGCAGTAAGCGGACCGCAGCCTGCTAGAGTGCGCCACAGCAGCCCTTCACCGTCAAGGTCGAACTTTTGAACTCCGTCGATGCCATCCCCGACGTCGACAAAACCTCCTTTTTATCATCATTCGTACTTACTCATACATCTATATATCATCATTCATACTTCATACATGATCATCTACATGATATCTATATCTATGCTTGTACTATGCCTTCGCCGCTGGTCTAATCTCTTATTGCTATGGATAAGTGCTACTCTGTCGCTTGTTTGTGTTGTCGGTTCTTTGTGTGTCTGTGTTGTTGCATGTGTCATGCCTTCGAGCTAGTTGAGAGAGCGATACGCTTGAGCGTTACGATCGTGAGTTCATCTTGCCATGACCACAACACCAAGCATATCCCCTCTCTCGTGTTTTAGTTGTCTCCGTCAAACTATGATAGTTAGTGAGCCTATTCGGCCCTTGGATGAGGCCATCATGGATTTGTCGTTGGTTCGCTTCCACCCGCACTTGGCGAACCATTCGTGACCTAGCCTAGTGGGAGAACTAGGGGATGACCATCGTGGGACTTATAGAAGCCAACTCATTTAGGTAAAGCTCATGGCAACAAGTTGCCTTGCCATGACCATCGGGCTTTACCTCTTTTGTTCGCTTGTTTATACTAACCACCTCGTATGCTTGTACCACATTGACCATAGCGTTCCTTCAGATCTAGCGGTGACAACCGCATCGCTATGGACCTTAGGGATAGCCTTGTGCCGATTTAGTTGCACGACCGTGGTACCCTACGAGTGGGTTTGGATCGTGGGATTGTGTCCCCTTTCTTCCAACCTTCGTCTGTTCCATGATGAGTTGGTTGAAAGAGTGTGGATTACATTCTTCTCTCCTCTCTTGTTCTCAATCCTTGTCGATCCAGTAAGATGTGGATTGAGCCCTTCGCTGTTTGGTGTTTATTGCTCTCTTGATTCCATTCCTTCGATTCCCATCGTTTGCTATGGCTAGTGGATCAAAGGAAGCTGAATCCCGTGTCCCTCTCTTTTGGTTCTATCGTGCTTAAGCCCTTGTATGCTTATACCTATTTAGACTGTAGCATTTCTTTGGTTCTCGCGGTGACAACCGCACCGCTAAGAACCTAGAGATGTCTTAGTGCATTTAGTGCACCTAGGTCATGGTACCCTACAAGTAGTTGGGCACTCAAGTTCTCTTGTGTGTCGCTCCTTTCGATGCCCCATCTCTTGCCATGGCGTGTGGATTGGAAGAAGTAGACCACCTCCCTTCTCTTCACTCCCCTGTTCCACCCTCTCTTGGTTCCCGTCCATTATAATGGCGGATGGATTGAGAGAGACCAGAAATGCTTCTTTTCCCCCTTAGCCGCTCTTTTTTGTTCCCATCAATCTCCATGACGCCTGGATCGGAAGACCGCGAGCAGTGGTGTTCGCCTAAGATGAGCTAGGGTCTATGCCATTTTTTTGAACCCGTATAGGTCAACACGATCAACCCGGGAAGTACTAGCTAGGCTAAGACTTAAGCTTGTGCTTAGCAAACAACCACTTCTGTTTCTTTTGGCCCACGGATCGGACATCCGCTGAGAGGGCTAAGTCATTTTTCCCTTTGGTGTTCTTTCGGTGTAGTTGTTCTTTTGTGTCCTGTTGCCTTTTTAGGGTATTGATTGCTTTCTATCATTCTTGTCGCTCTATCGGGGTAGTTACACCGAGGATAGCATTGATTAGACCAGAACCCGTTGGAGGAAGGAAATGCGGATGGCAGCAGGACTTTAGGGAGATCAACTGCGAGTACACTAAAGATCTCGAAGATTACCAATCAACAGGTGCCATGTCCCACCCAACCTTGTAGAATCCTATTAGACATGCAATAATGTAGCTGCTAGTGCTTTACTTTCATGCTAATGATCTGTGACAGGTTGCATGGTAGAATTGCTTGAAAGCCATTACCTTGACGCAACCTTTACCCCTGCACACCCGTTGTTAGGATAGACGCTCGCATACTACTTACTACTTGCTTCTACTATGCATTATATCTGTGATGTGATGCTTGGTGGAGGATTGTTTGTGAGTGGCTAAGGCACATGGTGCCGCTAAAACTGGTAACAAGTTGGGGAGATCTTGGCGTGTGTCTTGGGTGTGTGGTGAGGGTTGAGTCGACTGGACAGGATTCTACGACGAGTCTTTGGACAAGTCTTGCCAGAGGGATGCGACCTAGGCATTCCCTACGAGAGGTACCTATGGCGGGTACATGTGAGATGAGGAGGTCCCGGGGTGGAGTGTCTTTGTGGGATGAAGCCCTGGCATGGAGGTGCCGTCGAGGCACGGGGTGTTGGTTATCCCCTTTGAGAAGATATCATGTCTGGTCCCCCTAAGGACTGGTATGTCGAGAGGACCGGATCATAGGACCCTACGTGCATGCCACTCATTCCTAAATGGGTGGGGACGGATGCTGACCAGCTAGGACGGTGCCACTACTACTAGGTTGTTAGCGAATAGTGTAGGGAGGTATGGGCATGGGACCCACACCCGTCTAAGACAGCGTAGTGACCTCTGGGGGGCCAGTACTACATCTCATAGTCTCAGCGTTTTGGTGGACTCCGAGGTGGCCCAGGGCTAAGTGGTAGGGTGGCATCGCACCGGTTGGAAGGTAGCTCGGTATTAGCCTAGACGGTGACCACCGTCAATGATGGTGATCTTGTGGTTCTAGGTGTACACGCTCTGCAGAGGTGATCGATGTATACGTATAGCCTTGTCCTCGGATATGGACATTCCTATGACCTACGCTTCCCTTGATTAGTGAGAGGTGTCCTTTCTTCTTCTCCCCCTGGGTTTGGTGTTGGTTTCTGGCTTGGACCGTTGAGGCAAAGTACGAGTGGGAGTCGTCCTTGCCGCCTAGAGAGCGAGAGTGTGGTAAGATGTGTGTGATGGGATGGGTGAACGTGTGGATGAGATGGGTTAAAACTTGATGAACTATTATAAAATATGGATGAACTTGCATAGGAAACCTACAGCCATATATAGGCCTTTTGCTCTACCCTTGCATTTCAATGACCACAAAGCATACGCAAAGCATAGGGTGGGAGCCAGTGGCCAGTATAAATCGTACTGAAAGATATTTGGTAGGTTTTGGATGTCATCGACGATGACGACAACTGAGATTAGAAGGATTAGATGGTCTCGTGCCTGCGCTCAAGTTTGGTTGAGGAGATGAAGATGAAGTCTACGCCCGCTGTTGTTCTACGCCTACTCTGATGATTGCTCCTGAAGGAGGTGCCTTCCCCGGTCGACACTCCACGTCGACTCTGATGATAGTCCGTGAAGGAGGGCCCTTCACCCATCGACGCTACCCACGCCTACTCTGATGAAGCCCCATGCGTTGCTTAGTATAACGATGTATTTAGTTGTGTAACCAAGTGGTGTAATACCTTGTAAACTTGTACTTCCGCCATGTATGAAATGTGGTATCAATCGTTATTTGATAATGTGATGGCTCGATCTCTGGACTATCACATTATAATTCAGATCTGTGGATTTTCCTTTGTGGAAAATCGGGATCGCTTTCACTCTCCTTCGCGCTTCTTTGCGCTTATGCGGGTGAAAACATTCCCCATATTATTGTGTGCTAAGCGTTGTTGCGGCGCTTTGGCGTCATCTCCCTTCGGAAGAATGCGGTAGGCTTCTCTAGCTCGCCGGCCCTCTTCTTGCTCGACCATGGTGGTGCAAACGAGTTCTCTGAGCAACTATGTGAGTGGTGTTCGACAGTTTGTCGAGTGGTGCCCTTGTGGCTTTAGTTGTTAGGCGATTGTTAACATATTTTGGGTTGTTAGTTGGGTCGTTTACGCGCAATCTAAGCTTGTTTGCGAAAAAAAGTTGGGTCGTTACGACCATGTTATGGTGCTAGTTGAGTCTTCTCGACCAACTTGAAGTGCTAGTTGGGTCGCTTTGACTAAGTTGGCTCGATGAAGTTCATTGGAGCTAGTGGCGTGAAGTTGCCAGTCGTCTGATTTGTGTACTTAGTCGTATGGATTAGTGACGTACTCTGCTCAGTTATGTGGTTTTTGGGAACCGGTTTCTACTAAAAAAATTAGACCAACACTTGATTTTTTTTCTTCATCTAATAAAAATCGCAGCAAAATTTTTATCGTCCTTTCTAAAAAAATAGTGAGATGACGGCATCAGTGCTGTGGCACTAGCCTTAGCCTAGGCGCCTAGCCTAGTAGAGAGTAGAGACCTACTCCCTCCATCCTAAAATATAGTGTATTATGGCCTGTCAATGTCTAGATTTAACAAAGTTTATTGAAAAAGAAACCATTATTTGAGGAGAAATACCTTAATTGGTATTAACCTGTGGATTTCCTTAAGTTATCTTAAATTTTTTGAATGCACTGAGAGCTGTAATTGTAACAAGACAAAGGCTATGTCTACGCGTGTGTACCGAAATTCCAAGGTCTGCCGTGTGCGTGACTGCGTCTCTCAAGTCCATGGGGTTTGGTGCGGGCAGGTCGGGGCCGGCCCGGCTGCTGGCCTGGTCAGTGCGGCGTGGCGCGTAGTACGTAACGTGTGTGATCGTGGGAAACAGGTAGAACCAATGCGATGTAGACCACACGATGCCCAGGTAGAGACAGCACAGTTTTAGCATTAAGTTGCCTATTGACTGAC